>VZTZ01024952.1:1414265-1545188 GCA_013400955.1 Drymodes brunneopygia
GGTGGGTGCCGGGAGGCGGAGGCTGACGCGCCTCTGTGTGTATGTGTGTGTGTGTGTCTGTCCCCCGCAGAGGATGAGATGTTCTCGGACATCTACAAAATCCGGGAGGTGGCGGACGGCCTGTGCCTGGAAGTGGAGGGGAAGGTGAGTGCCCGCCCGCCCCGAAGGAGGAGGGAGGAAGGGTTGCTGCGGTGACTCACGGCCGGTGGGGAGTGCGGGTGGCGTCCCTGCCAGGGGCCCGAGGAGGGAGGGGAGAGAAGGGAAGACCCAGCTCGGCCCAGTGCCTGGTGCTGCCGCCGGTGGTGCCTGAGAGAGCCCGGGTCAGCCAGGCTGGAGTGTGATGGAGCTTGGGTTCGGTACCGTGGGAGGAGTCATGCTTGGAAGTCTTAGAATCGTAGAATGTTTTGGGTTGGAATGGACTTTGAAGCTCATCTAGTTCCAACCTCCCTGCCATGGGCAGGGACGCGTTCCACTAGACCAGGTTGCTCAAATCCCCATCCAGCCTGGCCTTGAACACTGCCGGGGATGGGGCATCCACAGCTTCTCTGGGCAACCTCTGCCAGTGCCTCCCATGTAAAGAATTTCTTCCTAATATCTAATCTAAACCTACTGTCTTTCAATTTGAACCCATTCCCCCTTCTGTCACTGGGAAGTCAGTGCTGGAGCTGCAGCCAGGTTCCTTGCACTGAACTGTGTCTCTGGAGTTGTGCCCTGCTATTAGGTCATAAGTTTGTAAGAGCGGTGGCTTTAAGGTTTTTTGCAGAGCCGTTAAGTTTTTTGATGTCTCTAAATCTAGATGGTCACCAGGACAGAGGGTCAAATTGATGACTCTCTAATTGGTGGCAATGCCTCTGCTGAAGGTCCTGAGGGAGATGGAACAGAAGCCACGGTCATCACTGGTGTTGACATAGTGATTAACCACCACCTTCAGGAGACCAGCTTCACAAAAGAATCTTACAAGAAGTACATCAAGGATTACATGAAAGCGTAAGTGTTGGTAGGCTTTTCCTTTCAGTGGGGTTGTAGTGGTCTTATGTGCTTGAGATTACAAAAGGAGCATTGAATTTATTCCTGGTAGGTGTTCTGATACAGGTGTGAAACTGGCTGTGAACTTCAGTAATGTCATAATGCTTGGCAGAACAGGAGCCCTGAAGAATGGGTGCTGGAATATCTTTGTTTATCTTGGCTGAGGTAGAGGACCTGATCACATGCTTTTTATTTGTAACCTTGCTGTTTTCTTTCATATTTCTCTATGCCAAACCTTCATGTGGAAGGGACTGAGGTGGTGAAGAAAAGCTTCCTGAAGCTTTTCTAGCGTGACAATGTAAACATCTAAAACTGTGTGTGAATGAGACTTTCTGCTAGTTCTTAGTGTAATTTATGTTGCTTGGTGTTCAGTGGAGTTCAAACTGAAAGTGAAAACGCTTTGTGACACAAAGGGGTGATGCTCCTGGTGATGTGGAAAGGGCCGGCTGATTTTTGCCGAATTTTTGCTTTTTTTACTAGCCTAGATGTAAAATTACTTTGGTAGGAGTGGCAGACACTGTTCTGTGATTTCACTTGCAGAATTAAGTTAAAGTTTGGGGGCTTTGGGAGGGTGTGGGGGAAAAGGCAGCAAAATCTAAGTTTGACTGGTAGCAACTCTTTCTGCCATGACATCCTGCCAGACAGTGAAGTTATTAAGCTAGAACATGTTCTGAGAGCATTTTTTCTCCTTCCAGAATCAAAGCCAGACTTGAGGAACACAAGCCAGAGAGAGTAAAGCCTTTCATGACAGGGGCTGCAGAGCAAATCAAACACATCCTTGCCAACTTCAAAAACTACCAGGTAAGTTATGTCTTCTTACAGCAGTATTGATAAACTGTGATTGGCTCGTCTACTGAGCTGGCTTGTTGAGAATTTTGAGGGTCCTGTTGTGAGGATGCTAAGCTGACCTTCTCTGAGAGTCAGGGAGGAGGAACAGCCAAAGACTTTCAGGTGTCTGGGGATCCTGTTTCAGCTGGTAATGCTTGTGGATAGCTACATTTGTTATGGCGGTTCAGGGACTGTGCAGTTAGACTTGAAAGGTGCATCACTTTGACCCTTGCTGTGTCTCACTCTGTTCATGGGAGCACAGTGAAATTACATGGGTTGAAAAGCAGCATTGAGTTACAATCCCCAGCCATGGGCAGGGACACGTTCCACTAGACCAGGTTGCTCAGAGCCCCATCCAGCCTGGCCTTCAACACTTCCCAGGGACTGGGGCTTCCACAGCTTCTCAGGTCAGCCTGTGCCAGTGTCTCACCACCATCACAGTAAATAATTTCTTCCTAGTATATAATCTAAATCTACCCTCTTTCGAGTTTCAAAGCCATTCCCTGTTGTCCTGTTGCAGCATGCCCCTGTCAAAAGTCTTTCTCCAGACTTTTTGTAGCCCCCTTTAGATACTGGAAGATGCTGTAAGGTCTCCCTGGAGCCTCCAGGGGTGAACAGCCCCAGCTCTCTCAGCCTGTCCTCATAGGAGAGGTGTTCCAGTCCTCTGACCATCTTAGTGGCCCACCTAGGCTTGGTCCAACAGGTCCACATCCTTATGCTGGGATCTCAGCTGCAGAGCTGGATGCAGCACTCCAGATGAGGTCTCAGCAGAGCAGAGGAGCAGAATCACTTCTCTTGCCTCTTTTGAGATGTTTGAGTTTCTGGGCTGCAAGCTCGCAGTGCTGGGTTATGCAGAGTTATTTTTCAACCAACACCCCAAGTCTTTCTCCTGAGAGCTGCTCTCAAGCCCAGCCTGTGTTTGTGCTTGGGGTTGCCCTGATCCAGGGCAATTGGCCTGTTGAACTTCACAAGGTTCCCATGGACGACCCACCTCTCCAGCCTGTCAGGGTCCCTCTGGATGGTATCCCTGTCTTCTGGTGTGTCAGCCAATTAAATGTCTTGCGCATTCCTCTAAAGTTCTTTGTAGGAGAGAACATGAATCCAGATGGAATGGTGGCTCTCCTGGATTTCCGTGAGGACGGTGTGACCCCATATATGATTTTCTTTAAGGACGGCTTAGAAATTGAGAAATGTGTAAGTACAGCCTGATTGGTGCTTTCATATTATACAAAGTGCCTGAAACTTTCTTTTGAGTACTATTCAGTTGTACTGAAAGGGGATGTAGTGTCACTGCAGTGATTCATGCGTGACTTAATGGGTATGAAATGCAGAAGGGATTGCCCTGGTGAATATATGTAATTAGGAATGGGTTTAAACCATTAGATTAAAGAGCAGGTCCTCTGAAATGGAGCACTTCTACTTTGGATCCTTTTTCTGGGGGTTAATTGTGAAGTACCTTGCATGGTCTTGTTCCATCTTCTTTCACTTAATCTGATGCCCTTATACAAGAGCTGTCAGTTTAAATGTTGCCCTAAATTTGAGAACACAGTAATACTTGACCAGCTACTTAACCTTATGCTATTTGGAATATCCAACTACCTGAGCTCAGGACGGCTCCTGTGGTCTGCTCTAACTGCTCTGTATTGGAATGTGGTTGTCACAAGACAGTATTTGGGTCCCAAGACTTGTGAGTTTTTGGCTTATTTGGGGACCTGTGGAATTCACTGCAGTGTGGGATCACCAGTTGCTTTGCCCAGTCATTGTGGACTTGTGAAGTCTGTTTATAGACAGCTAAATTTATCTGTAGAGCTTCTCACAGGCTTTCTGGTATGCAAGTCATGTAAAGATGAGCCAGATTCTAGTGTGGAGCAGTAGCCCAATTAAAAGAATAGTTTAATTGGCCAGCACCTCCTGCAGTCTGATTGGAGGGGTGATGTCTGTCCTGGCCTTGGAACAGGTGAGCACCTGGAAGGAACCTCCTGGGAGCAGGAGCTTTTGTGCATCTCCTCTGCAGGGGGGCACGCCTTTTGGATGTGTTATTTGGGTAACTCCATCTACTTCAAGGTGGAGGAAAAGAGCAGTAGCAGGGTGTTCCCATGAGCAGTAACACCTGCCCCAGCTTCTTGGTGCAGCTATTTTCAGAGACAGCAGATATATTGTAAGCTCTGGTACTTGTTTAGGATGTGCTTTTACTTGAGAGGAAACCTGAACCCTGGTGTGTCAAGCAGGAAGCGTGTGAATGTGTCATCCACCTGGCTTGCTCAGCAGCTGGTGGGTGCCAGTTGCTCTGTATGATGGGAAGAATGATCAGCATCCTCTGATAGACCATGGGCACTTTTCCTGTTGCTCCCTGGTTTGCACTAAGATGCAAAAATAACTTCCTTGCGCTTTCTGCCTGCCTGACTGTGGCAGCCCAGATTGAATTAGGGAATACACAAATAAGTTACTGAAATTTATTGTGACTGTCATGACCTTCAACTAACACTTGCTACTCTTGTTTCAGTAACAAATCAAACAGTATGGTTTTGGATCACTTGTCTTCATAGCTGGCTGCTGTTTCTTCTTCATCGGCACAACACCAGGAATCGGCAATGTCTAACAACTGGACTGATGTCATCTTGAGCTTTATTCACTTATTTTGACCCTGATTTGGAGTGGAGGCATTGTTTTAAAAAACGAAAAAAACATCTATCATGTAGGTTGTCTAAAATAAAACTCATTTAAACCCATTTAGGTGATGTCTTTTGGTCTGATGTGTCTTTCAAGGTGACTCAAAGGAGAGGTTGCACCAAGGACTGGGTGCTGTCAGTAGCACAGCTGGTGCTAGCGCACTACAACTGGACTGTTTCCAGACAGATTTCACAGTTTTCCTGTGGCACTGGAGTGCAAAAGCAGGTTAAGGTCAATCAGGCAAAGTCCAAGAAGTGTCATAATGCAGTGGACCACCTTCATCTTTTATGATCGTGCAGAGACTTAGCTCTGGAAGAGATAAGAAATGAATAATAAGGGAACATGTGCCCCTCAAGCTGAGTGCTGTCTGAGCTGCTTTGTCGGACAAGAGTACTTGAGCCTCTCCTGAGCTGGAGTATGTCTCCAAGATCAAGGCAGGAGGTTGAACTGGAACGCTGTGGAGAGCTGAAATGGCTCAGTTTTCCAATACAGCCTGGCTGTGATACTTTGCATTTGGCAGCTGTTGGGGAGCATATGAGCTAGAATTTAGTCAGGTTGCAGGATTTGGGGTTTTTCTGTAATTGGCCTCTTGGAGAGAGATGTTGGAATCACTTAACCTTGCCCTAGACTTCCTGCAAACCAGGTGAATGTGCTTGAGGTTTATGTGAGTATTTGTAACTTAGACTCCTGCTGTGTTCTGTGTTAGGGAATGCATCTGTTTGACAGACCTGGAGCAAATGCTGTTGCTTCTTGGGTTTTCTCTTGAGATGCAACAGTAACAGGTTCCTTGCGCTTTCTGCCTGTCTGACCTGGTGGCAGTTTGGATTGAATAAAGGAACACAAATTCCCACCTGGGGCAATGGGGTGTCTGTCACTGCTGACTGTGTGCCTGACCAGGGATGTTGCCTTGAACTGCTAATCATTAACTTCTCCTGCTGCAGTGGTGGCAGAGGCTTAAGAGGTTAAGGTGCCTGAAAGGGGAAGGCATGGCCCACTTGCCAACTGTTTATCTCCTTCAGGGTTTTTGCATCTTTGATGTCTTGTGTCAGGTTTTTGGCCCCTGGTGCTGGAGGGTGGAGATGGAGGGGGGGTTCTGCAGGGGTGAGATAGATGTGGCAGCAGGCTGGGAGGAGTGAGAGACTCTGTAGGAGGGAGTGGAGCATGCCCTAGTTATCTCTGAGGTCCCTGTCTGGTTAAATACACCCTATTTTAGTTATGTGGGAACTTCATTTATATATGTTTCTTTAAAATTTTTTTTAAGCTTTTTCCAAGAAAGAATCTTGGGTCGACTGAGCTTTATGGAATGAGGTACAATTTTGGTGTAACCTGCTTCACCCAACGGGGCTTAAAGGCAGGGAGGCAGGTTCAAAGCCTAGATAAAGTCACTCTTGCTTTCCTTGCAGAGGGTGTGTTTAATTGGGACAATGTGCGGATGTTATCTTCCCTTTCCTGTTACATCTTCATTAAAAATGGGAGCCTTAAAGAAGGAGGAGAGGAAACACTTAGTTGAGACTTGCTTTTGGCAGTGCTGGTATGGCTGTGCAGCCCCTCATAGCCCTGGCTCCCACTTCCTGTGAGTCAAAGTTTAAAACTCGTGGAGCTGATATGTGGGAGTGGAAGTGGCTCCTCCCCCTGCCTGGCTGGTCCTGCCGAGGCTGGGAGCCCTGGGCACCAGCCTAGAGCAAATTGCCACGTGGCACCTGGGTACAGGTGAGGTGCTGCTTTGAAAAGCACAGCCTTGCTGCTTGGTTGAATGCCAAACTGTGTCATCGTGTCTGTACTCCAGGCTCATCGAGGTATTTAATTGCTGTGTGCAGACATTCCTAACTAGGGAGTTCTGGGCTCCATGGAAGCGTGCTTTTTTTGCACAGCCTCTGGTGGGAAGGCTCCTTGCAGCCTGCTGCAAGGAAGTGTCAGTTCAAAGGCTCTGGAAATGCAGGGTTTTGTTTGTTTCTTCAGTGAGCTGCAAGAGAGGTGTTCTCACTGCACTTCCCAAAAATGCATTGCTGCCTTCAGTTTCTCAGGGGAGAGGACAAGTCTTGCTGCTCTGCAGCATCAAATGTGTTAGATGCAGGAGGGAGGGTGTGGCAGGGAAGGACTGCGGCAGTGACAAGTGGCTGTCGCAGCTGCACTGCTGTGGAGTCAGGGTGAGGGAGAGGTGGGAGTCCCTACACGCTGTGAAGGGGGAGGCCCGTGGCTGGTAAATGCACTGGCCCACGGTCCATGACGCAGCTCTGTGGTGGGAAGGAAGTCTGCGTGTTTCCTCACTATGTAATTCCTCTTCTTCTGTCCCATCTTCATCTCAAGCAGCTGTTTCTTTCCTGGGCCTGATAAGCTGAAGTGATTTGGAAAGGAGTGTTCATACTTCTGACAATGGCTTTGGAGTTATTAAATTGATAAAATCCCCCATGATAACAAATTACTCTGGTGCTGCTTAAAACACAGCCTGAACTGGAGGATAGCTTTAACACTTAGCCCTGTCTTGTTTTAAAACGTCCCTATCAGGCTTGCATCTCGCATTCCTGGAAAGATACTTTCAGTGGATTTGGGAAGGATCCAAACTGCATTTTCCCTGAGCTTCATGGAGCAGGTTAAGCAGCTGGGTAGAAACCTTTCTTCTGCTGGCTTGGGTCTCAGGCTCTGCAGGGCCAGGAGGCTGCTCCTGCACCCACTGTGAGCTGGATGCTGACAGGGGCAGGAAGGCTGATAGGCTTACAAAGAGAAGAACCTGCCTTTTTCATTTCATACTTCTGTGGCTTAAGGAGTGGTGCCTTGGGGCTGAAGGAAGCAGCTGTTGTGCTGGGCACGTGTCCCATGGTCCCCTTGACCTTTTGCCCTCCCATTCCACTGTTCTCCCAATCTCTGCTTTTTCTCCTACAGTTTTGCTACCCCACCTACGAATCCACTCTATTTTTGCCCTCTGGAAGCAAACAAAAAACCCCAAACACTTTCCATGCACCAGTGACTGATGTTAAATTTCTGGATGCTGCTACAGCAGTGTTTTGCTCCTTGGCAGTCTGCTTTGAGGAGAAAGGATGCAGATCTGGGGGTGTTCATGCAGTGCTGAGAACAGCTGGGAGAGGCACCAGTGTCCCCACTGCCCCTCTGCCCTCAGCTTTGCCCACTGAGCATGGGCTGGGGGTGAATGCCAGAGCCCAAGTGGGTGATGGTCTTGGAGCCTTGTGCAGCCCTCAGCTGTGGCACAAGGAGGGAGAACCTGCAAAGGGGAAAATTATAAGTGAAAGTATATAGGAAATGCAGTTGGGTTTGATTGGTGTTGGGGGCTTTTTTTGTGAATTTATTTTTTAACTCTGTTTAGCTCACAGCCAGGAGGCAATTACAATAAGCTTAGGACAGGGTTGTTAAATAAAACGAGACTAATTTTTTTTTAATGTGGAAAAAATGAAAAAGCTGCAATTTGCTTTCTTCCCTGAGCAAGTCTCTGGCTGTTGAGCTGGCACAGGCCAGCCCACTGCAATCTTGGCAGTGTTTTCAGTGACAGCCGTTCAGCAAGGCTGCTTTCATTAAAGAGCAATAGTATCCACATCAAGATACTTCTGATTTCTCGAGTGCTGCTGCTGGCTTGGAGCAGATGGGATGCCTCCCTCTGCTCCTGTGAACCTCCATCTATGCTTCAACTCTGTAGCCACTTCCCTGGGGTGTCGCTGCCATTGTAAGCTGGCATGATTTGCTCAGGACCAGGACATCTCTGTGTCACTGTAGCCAGCAGTGGGAGAGCAGCAGTTAAACACCGTGTTCGTTAGCTCAGGGATAAACGTCTTGGTAGGAGGAAAAAACCCCAGCCAAGCCTGGAAGATTATGCCCTAAACATTACCAAATCCATTCCCAAGACACCGTCTTGCTGGTTTGCAGTGCTGTGTCTTGGCTGCCTTTTGGTTGCAGCTGGAAGCTGTTGTGCAAATATCACAGCCAAGTGCCTGTGGCTAGGGCTGGTGCCTTGAGGGAGCTTTTTTAGGTGCCAGCAAATGCTGGCAGCCCTGCAAGTGTTCTGCAGGAGTGGATGGGATGTTGAGAATGCACATGGCTGCTGGGCATTTCGATCCAGTAGAGCTGCATTCATAATCTTCCACTTGAGGCAGAAAGGATCCAAACACCCTTGAAGACCTTTTTTAGAGCGTTCTGGTTGTGTGATGCTAATGTTGCCAATGTGGCAGCAGCTGGACACGCTGGTAACAATGCTGAACCATTATTTCTCTGCAGCCACACTTCATCCTGGGAGCTAACAGCTGGGAGTCACCTCCCTGTCTGTAACCAGCAGCAGCAGGAAGGAAGCCCTGCTGGCATTTCGCAGAGCAAACCTCTCTTCCTAACCTCAGTAAGATGCAGGTGTGCTGGCACAAAGCAGTCCAGCTGTTCGATTTTTTAATAGGGAATGTCTATGAATGTAGATGTCGAGGAAGTTTTTTAGAGATTAGGTTCCCAAACTCTTTGTAAGAGAGTAGTCGAGAAATGGCCATGTAAAGCTGGCTACTCCTGCCCTCATCAGCTAACAAACTCCCCCTGTTGCTACTGGAATAGTCTGGTTCAAGGGCTGAGGTTTAGCTGCTCTACCTGCAGCGGTGTCTGCCGGGTGTCCTCGGCCCCTCCCGTGGCAGCAGGGAGGGATGATTTCGCTGCCCCTACAGCTGTGGGTTGCTGCGGCCACAGAACTGCTTGCAGCTGCTGGTGCTTCCTCAGGCTGCCCGCAAAAAGGTGTTTCGGGTAGTCAGCATCGCCCTTCACCCACCGGCTGCAGCTGCCCCAGCCCGCCAGCCGCCCCCGGCAGCACTTGCCATCCCGGTCCCCCTGTGTCCTGATTTTCAGCCGTGCTCATTTCTGAGTTAATTCCTTCTCGGCAGCTCTTACAGTGCTGTGTTTTGGATTCGGAATCCGAGCGCTGTTGATAACGCACTAGTGTTTTGGTTTTCTGCTAAGTTGTCTTTACCCTAAGCCAAGGACGTTTTTCCATTGTCTCATGCTCTGGCAGTGAGGAGGGATGCAAAAGAAACTGGGAGGGAGCACAGCTGGGACAGGTGATACCAGGGATATTCCACTGCACAGAATGCCATGCCCAGTATATAATGGGGTGGACTTACCCATAAGGGGGAGTGACCTGGGTTCAGGAAAGGGGGGGNCCCACCTACGAATCCACTCTATTTTTGCCCTCTGGAAGCAAACAAAAAACCCCAAACACTTTCCATGCACCAGTGACTGATGTTAAATTTCTGGATGCTGCTACAGCAGTGTTTTGCTCCTTGGCAGTCTGCTTTGAGGAGAAAGGATGCAGATCTGGGGGTGTTCATGCAGTGCTGAGAACAGCTGGGAGAGGCACCAGTGTCCCCACTGCCCCTCTGCCCTCAGCTTTGCCCACTGAGCATGGGCTGGGGGTGAATGCCAGAGCCCAAGTGGGTGATGGTCTTGGAGCCTTGTGCAGCCCTCAGCTGTGGCACAAGGAGGGAGAACCTGCAAAGGGGAAAATTATAAGTGAAAGTATATAGGAAATGCAGTTGGGTTTGATTGGTGTTGGGGGCTTTTTTTGTGAATTTATTTTTTAACTCTGTTTAGCTCACAGCCAGGAGGCAATTACAATAAGCTTAGGACAGGGTTGTTAAATAAAACGAGACTAATTTTTTTTTAATGTGGAAAAAATGAAAAAGCTGCAATTTGCTTTCTTCCCTGAGCAAGTCTCTGGCTGTTGAGCTGGCACAGGCCAGCCCACTGCAATCTTGGCAGTGTTTTCAGTGACAGCCGTTCAGCAAGGCTGCTTTCATTAAAGAGCAATAGTATCCACATCAAGATACTTCTGATTTCTCGAGTGCTGCTGCTGGCTTGGAGCAGATGGGATGCCTCCCTCTGCTCCTGTGAACCTCCATCTATGCTTCAACTCTGTAGCCACTTCCCTGGGGTGTCGCTGCCATTGTAAGCTGGCATGATTTGCTCAGGACCAGGACATCTCTGTGTCACTGTAGCCAGCAGTGGGAGAGCAGCAGTTAAACACCGTGTTCGTTAGCTCAGGGATAAACGTCTTGGTAGGAGGAAAAAACCCCAGCCAAGCCTGGAAGATTATGCCCTAAACATTACCAAATCCATTCCCAAGACACCGTCTTGCTGGTTTGCAGTGCTGTGTCTTGGCTGCCTTTTGGTTGCAGCTGGAAGCTGTTGTGCAAATATCACAGCCAAGTGCCTGTGGCTAGGGCTGGTGCCTTGAGGGAGCTTTTTTAGGTGCCAGCAAATGCTGGCAGCCCTGCAAGTGTTCTGCAGGAGTGGATGGGATGTTGAGAATGCACATGGCTGCTGGGCATTTCGATCCAGTAGAGCTGCATTCATAATCTTCCACTTGAGGCAGAAAGGATCCAAACACCCTTGAAGACCTTTTTTAGAGCGTTCTGGTTGTGTGATGCTAATGTTGCCAATGTGGCAGCAGCTGGACACGCTGGTAACAATGCTGAACCATTATTTCTCTGCAGCCACACTTCATCCTGGGAGCTAACAGCTGGGAGTCACCTCCCTGTCTGTAACCAGCAGCAGCAGGAAGGAAGCCCTGCTGGCATTTCGCAGAGCAAACCTCTCTTCCTAACCTCAGTAAGATGCAGGTGTGCTGGCACAAAGCAGTCCAGCTGTTCGATTTTTTAATAGGGAATGTCTATGAATGTAGATGTCGAGGAAGTTTTTTAGAGATTAGGTTCCCAAACTCTTTGTAAGAGAGTAGTCGAGAAATGGCCATGTAAAGCTGGCTACTCCTGCCCTCATCAGCTAACAAACTCCCCCTGTTGCTACTGGAATAGTCTGGTTCAAGGGCTGAGGTTTAGCTGCTCTACCTGCAGCGGTGTCTGCCGGGTGTCCTCGGCCCCTCCCGTGGCAGCAGGGAGGGATGATTTCGCTGCCCCTACAGCTGTGGGTTGCTGCGGCCACAGAACTGCTTGCAGCTGCTGGTGCTTCCTCAGGCTGCCCGCAAAAAGGTGTTTCGGGTAGTCAGCATCGCCCTTCACCCACCGGCTGCAGCTGCCCCAGCCCGCCAGCCGCCCCCGGCAGCACTTGCCATCCCGGTCCCCCTGTGTCCTGATTTTCAGCCGTGCTCATTTCTGAGTTAATTCCTTCTCGGCAGCTCTTACAGTGCTGTGTTTTGGNGTCATGGTGGTGAGCACTTGTATTGTCCAATACTTGTTTTCCCCTTTTTATTATTTTTATAATTTTTACCATTACGACTATATTTTACTAATTTTCAGTTCTTTCTCAACATGCAGGTTTTGCTTTGATTCTTCTCCCAGTTCTCCTGGGGTGGGGGGAAGAGAAGGGAGGTTGAGTGAGTGGGGGATCTCGAAAGGGGCGGCTGTCACCTCGTGTCTGCTCAGGTCTGTGCTGGTACTGCCCGAGCTTACAGAGTATGAAATTTCCAAAGGCTCAAACTGGTCATTCAGGGGAAGCAATGCTGGAGAGTGGACATACTTTTAATCTCATTTAATGGCATTTAGCACACAGAAACTTCTGCTCATGCCTGTGGGACCTGCTCACCAAGCAGTTCTTTGACCACTAATATTCAAGAACACCTGCATGAGCAGAGTTCCGTGTCGAGCAGAGACAGCAGCATATGGGAAGACCAGCAGGGAATTGCTGTTCATCACTGCTGTGAGTCCAGAGCTTAAATTAATCCAAATGTGGGGGCCAGGGAATCAGACCTGAACGCCTCTGAGCCTCCTCGTCTCTCCTGGCAGATGGAAATCCTGCCAACAGCACTTGCGTAAGAGCCTCGTGCAGAACGAGCGCAGCAGAGCTGGAGAGGTTTTGCTGGCTATTAAGTGATGGATCCAAACAAGGTTCTCCCAAATGCTCAGTCATTTTCCCAGCCTTGCATGAATTTAGACTAGTCCTTCTGGTCTTCAGTCCTGGGGTACTGCAGAAGGGGGAATATGGGGCCCATGGTAGTGTGTTTACCCTGCTTCTTCTGTCTCTACGATGGTTTGTACTGCAAGATCCCATGGCTTGGCTGCAGGCTGGATGATGACCTGCCAAGGGCACCTAAGAACTCTACCTTCATCGTTACCATGTGCTCCCACCAGGCAGGAGTCAGCAGAGCCATTGAATGCATGGCACAGGTCCTGTGGCCAGCACAGGAGAGCATCTCTCATGCTGTAGATCAGCACCTCTGTGGGCTCGTTCCCTTCTCTCATGCCACTTGGATTTTGTGGCAGCTTTTGAGGCTAAAATTCCAACTGCATCCTAACATTCTAGAAAAATTTCAAAATCATGCAGGAAGCAGGTAAAAAAGTAGTTCACAAGCTGCCTGGTTTCTGGACTCTCCACTGACTTTCTTTTCTGAGTTTACTCTTGATACAGCATTACCTAGTTCCATTTTTGAAATTGTGTTTCCTCACTGTCCTGCTCCTCATTTTTTATAACTGGTGCTATTCCACAGAAGGCTGCAAGCAAACCAGTACACCTTGCCATTCCTCAGCCTTTCTAGTTGCTTGCTGGTTGAAAACTCCACTGCTTGTTTACTTCTAGCACTCTACACATTTTTAATGATACCCATAAAAAAATCAGCCCTTTGTGAAGACCATAAACCCCATAAAAAATGGAGTGCTCTGCACATTTTCCATTACTCCTGAGTAGAGCTTATTTACCCTGTCCAAAAGCACTCTGCAGATCAATAAAATATCTCCTTTACTTAGATGTTCAGGCATTTCATGCTGACTTATTATGTCCCTCTCAACTGACAACAAACTGTGAAGCAGCTCACATAAAACCAGAAATACAAGCAGATCCAGAACTCCTGCTAAACTAATCCTGCTGGGGATCCCACTCAAGGTAACCATTTCCCTCTGAAATAGCACAGTCATTTTTTACTTGTGGTAAGGAATTATGCCACTGCTTAATCAGGATTGCATGGCATGCCCTGCATGGTTTTAGAGGACTATGTGAAGAGCAACATGAGGGAGAAGCTGACCTGGACTTGTTGGGTGCTTCAGCTGCTAAAACAGGACACAGATCCCCCTGAGGAGCCCAGCTCATGAAAAGCAAGAGCTCTCATCCTACACGACTGTCTCTTGTCCTCACAACAAGTCCACAGAGGACTCAAGCAGGACGAGGACAGCAGTGTGAGCAGGCCCTGGCTACTGCCTGGGAGCACATCATGTTCCACAGCAAGACACAAAGGCTGACTTCCTGCGTTCCTCTCAGCATCCTCAGATGGCTCCTGCAGCCATCTGCAAGCTGGGTCCTGCCTGCAGAGCCTGAGGGGACATGAGTCAGTGGCAGTATTTATGAAAGCACAGACCCCCACAGAATGGATCTGCTCTTCAAAACTGTCAGCAGTCCCTCTTCTGGGAACTAGACACTTCATGCCACAGGACACCGAGCACCAGCCCCAACTGTAGCTGTAGAGATACCTACACAAACAACTCTAGAAAAAAGTGAATTGAGCAAAATTATGTGACTTACATATAAGTTGTTTTACAAACCTCTAAAAGCATTTGACCACTCCCTGAGCCTTTCATTGCTTCCAAGTAGACCAAAAATGGAATGTTTGCTTCTCACACAGACCCTCCTGTTCATTAGGGTGAGCAGAAATGATGCATACACCTGAAGGACATGAGGGAATGTGAAAGCTGAGCTATCAAACCTCACCTTCTGCTTAATTTACAGGTATAATAATGAGCTTTTCCCACTCTGTGTTCTTTGCTCTTTCTTTAACATAAAAGCTTTTAGAATATAATTAAATAGTCCCCTCCCTGCTCCCTCCTACAAAGGATGTTGAAGGGACAACTCTTGGCGGTGTGCATTTCAAAACTGGGGAACAGAGACACACATTTAGCACTTTCCCAAACCACAGAGGAACCCAGTGGCAAAGTCAGCAATAAAAACATGCATTGAAAAAACACTTCAGACCTGTGCCACCTAAATCAGATGTTCAGTCAATAAGGTAGAACATTGTGTGGTACAAATTAAAAGAATGCTTTTATTGATCTGTTTAAACAGAACATAGATATCAGCATAAAAACCAAACAAAAGATAAAACTATTCCTTGCTGTACCTAACAGACATTTCATTTTTTTCTCAGTAATCACACAGAGAGACTGACATCTTCCCACTGACTTTATGGGTTTTTAACTGCATTGGTTTGTTCCCAGGGAGTCTAAGGATAGTGATGAGCACCATGGTTGTGGCTGTTTTCCCTAAAGCCTGATCCCAAGAGGAGCATCATGTCCATTCCACCCAAACACTGCACAAAGGGTTGTGCACCTTTGCAGGCTTCCAGACGAAACCCTGACAGATCCCAGCAGAACCGAGGGTATTAACCTGGTTATACTGGAATGCAAACCCACAAGGTTATGGGTTCCTCTAAGACACATTTTCCATCAAAGTTATTGAGGCTTGGAAAAGTCACAAAGCTACCAAGAAAAAGTAAGAAGAGAACTCAAAAGATTCTAATAAAGATAAATCTAATAGAAGTTTATTCTATAAACTTTTCCTGTCAAAAGACAAAGCATATATAGAAACATACAAGAAATATTCCTTGGGGAAAAAAGCTACAGAAAATTACAAAGTATCAGCTGCTTTAATTTAGCTTTATCCTTGCAGAATTGCACTGTGCTCAGTCCTGTCTGTAAACAGCACAGTTCCCTCAGTGCAATCACTCTTACTTCATAAATGTTTTTGTTAATCACTCTTTTCTTCTCCTTGGTAATGTCTGTATTCTGGCTTCAGCTCCCATGTGTTTTTGTGGGTCCCCTTCACATTGTAGATGCCTATTTCTCTCAAAATTTCTTTCAAGTAGATCTGAAAGGAAACAAAAATTCAAATTAAACAGGCAGGTAATTGCCACAGTTTCTACACACCTGCTCAATTGCATGGACTCTGGGATAGACTTGGACCTTCAGGCACCAGCAGGGATCAGTGCAAGCCACAGGGATGCAGCAGGGAGCACCCGAGCCCCAGGAGTGACGGCTCTCAGGCAGTCCCTCTGAGAGGCAAGTACAGCGAGATGGATGCTCCAGGGGCTGCTGAAATGAAGTTACCAGCACCTCTTGGGAGCTATTATCTCACACATCTTCCTCCTGCTGGAATTCCACCAATTGAGCTAAAAGCTCTTGACCTTTCTTCTTGCTTGGGCTGGGATTATCTTCAAACTCCTTGCCTTATTCAGACTTTGTCAAAGCCCCAAGCTGTTGGTTTTCATGCCATTTTGCAGAGTTTTAAGCATTTTATTATGGCCTCATTTTTAGAGGAGAGCTGAGTATATGTCTGAGAATTTTTGAATACATTAAAATATTAAGGCTTGGAAGAGAAAGAAAAAAACTAAAACAAGTAGAGCTATTATACCAGTAGCATAATCTCTGACAAAACAGAACTCACTGATATTACCCTCCTTCAGTCTTTATAATAAACACCAGCAATTTTCTTAAGAGTCACAAGAGCCTGCTTGTTTGTTTAATTATTAATTGAGACTGATATGAGTGGATTGTCATGGCAACTACAGACCACAGTTTAAGAATCCCCACATTAAATTCATATTTGCATTAGTTTGAGCAATTTAATCCTGTTGGAGTGCTTACATTGAACTACAGTTGTTGGAACACTTGTATTTTTTGTATCTGCGGTTCCACTAAGGGCAAATATCAACATATTCCAAGCCATTAAAACCAGCAAATACGTGTTGAAGACACAGGAAAATAAGAAAGGCTGATTGCCTATGGTCTGTTCCTTACACTCTTCCTCCCTTTGCTAAATGGAAAAGCTAGGAAATACATAAAGTATGTTCTCAGTCAGTAAAAAAAAGTCTCTTTTACAGAAATTTATCCTTATTCTCACTCTCCAGGTACACATCAAAAATAAACAAAGCAGTCCAACAAGTAAGAAAGGTGACTGTCACGGATGTGTTTATGAACCAGTTTCTCAGAGTCTTTTTAGGGTGTTTCCTTGGAGCAGAGCAGCTGGGCACCGGAGCAGGGAGTTCCCTGTGCAGGGATGGCTCCTCAGCCTCCGGGGGCGCCGGCTGCAAACCCCAGCAGGTGGCAGCAGGAGATCACCGACGTCCCCTCCACACCTCGTCTGTTGCAGAGATGCCGTCATTATTCCCGTCAGGTACCCGGGACACAGTGATGCACCACGCTCAGTGTAAAAGGTGCTGGGAGCGGGTGAGACAGCAAATTTCTGCATGGGTGTGTGCAGATGTGCACACCTGCTCACCCACTGCCTGGTCTGCAATCCCTGCACACGAGGCAGTGTCACCGACAGACACTTCAAAGCATGGCAGAGCGGGTGGGAGGAACACCTGACTGCAAGGTTAAATTCTGCTCTAGACTACATGGACAGAGAACTAGGAAAAATCCCTCAGTGCCATGAGGTACATTCACGTACAGTTCCCAGGCTGGCAGATCTAGTTTACCTGGAAAGCTGGTGCACAATGTGTGCTGCTGCTGCTGGGGTCAGGCAGAGTGAAACCACTGTGGCTGGACTTTCCACAGCACCCACCCAAACCCACCCACCCAGCTATACGAAGACTATTTTTAATTTCAGCTACTTTTCAGACCTAATTATCCAGGCAGTTCTGCTTCTCTCAGGGCAAAACATCCAAGAGTGTAAAGAAATGGAACAAAACCAACTGAATCTGAATAGCAAGGTAAGGTCTGTGCCACAGGTAAGGGCACTTCAAGCTGGAACCATGAACTGCAGCAGCTCAGGATTTGCAACATATTCCTATTTCCCATCTCTGCTGCAGGGGGCAACTGGGCAGCAGAGGTGTTAGGGAGGGCAGCCAAGAGCATTAACCCCAAAACACCACTGTGTGTGCACAGACAACACTGAACTGCTGGAGTTTTTAGACAATTATGAACCATGGATAATCCCACTGTGCTGTACTGTACCTGAGAGCAAGTGGCTTGAAGAGATGAGTTCAGGGCATGCTATGATTTTTCCTGCAGGAACAATTCTCCTTCTAGAGACTAGGACTGGTTTCCCCACCTGGGTCTGCACTGCACCAGGCTGGCCTATATATCCTGAAGTACAGTGCTCTGATACCATTCCTGGAAGAGAAAGCCCACACTACTCCCAGTGATGCCAGATAAATGAATTATAGAGCCTAGTGATTGCTAATCAGGAGGCCACAATTTTTTCTCAGAAAGGGATCCAGTGTGTTTATGTTCATATAATTCTAGCACAGAAACTCATCTGCAGGTGATCTATTTGTGTATTTAAAGTATCTTTTACTCTGTTCTACCTTCCCTCACGATTTTTTTCCATATAAAGTAAAATGTTATCATGGAATTATGGGATAAAAATTTCTGAGGAGTTAACTTACAAGCTCTGAAACTTTGAGGGGGAAACAAACCCCACTATATTTAGGATAACCACTACTTTAAGCTAAAATAGAAAAAAAAAGCCAAACAATCTACTCAATTTTTAAAAAATACAGTTCATCTTAGACCAGTGGCTCCACATTGGCTCCATTCTTCACAAATACTTGATTGCTCACAGAGTTGTATTATGTTCTCAGCCATGAAGCCCAAGTCTGGAATTACTGCAATATTTCCAGAGAGCATTCAGTACTTATACTGGGTAGGTGGCAAAAGATTTGCCTACTACCGCAAATGGTTATTCTGCATTAGAATAAAAACAAATAAACCCAGGTTTCCCTAATATAGCAGTAATTTACATTCAGAAAAGACTTGTTTTGTGATTTCGTGACACAAATAAAGATGATAGCAATTTCTTGTGTAACACGCAACATATTCTGTAGCAAGGGTTTAATTTACTGTTCACATTTACCATTACGTAAGAAAAATACCTTTATTTGTTTGTAACTTCAAGTTCTCCAGTGGCTTAAGTGGGAGTTGTGGGTGACTACTGCAAGCTGATGTCGTGGTAGATGAGATAAATCTGTACTGACTTGCATTCTAAGTGATCGAGACAGTGACTGCCACACTTCTCTTACCAAAAAAAAACCCACTTAAAATTTTCTTGCCACTTCCTCCATATCTTCCTCCTATTCCTTCCTCCTTCTCAGCTCCCATGGCCCCCACACCTTCTCTGCCACAGAGATAAGGAGCTGACTCATGAGATAAATAAATGGAAGACAAGGATATGTTACTCAACTTTCAAGTTTCTTTAAAGGCACTAGAACACAGTGAACCTACATGGATTTGACTTGAGTAGCATCTTCCTGCAGCTTCTAACTAGATTGTTCACTTATACAAATGCTCTGACATAGATACACTTAATTCTAAATGTGAAGTGAGTAAAACTAGTAACCATCTTCATTTCTGCCCCTTTTTTTTTACAGAGTATTTTTTCATAATCCAGCTGTTACTGTTCTTTCTTCTGCCTTAGCTCTAACGATTTATGACATTGTTGCTCCATTTAGACTCAAACATAATTAAGACCCCTTAAGTCTTCTGAAATCTGCAGCTGGATTGAGGACAGATATTGAAATTGGCAGTGAAAAACATCAAAAACACCAAAGGTCCTTCATATGTCACTGTGTCCCTCCCACTCTTGCCTGGCCTGCACAAGGAAAGTGTGAACAGGGAAAGAAGGGAAAGAACTGGAAAGTTATGGTTCATACATGAAGAAGCCGACAGACACTGCAATACAACAAAACCATCACATATGCAAATGTCTTGGTGCTTTCCTTGTTCGTGTATCAAAACACTGTTTAAAAGAAAAACCCAAATAAATCCTAAATATCAACCACCTAAACTCTTAACCTAAAAATTACCTTATTTGTAAAGGAAATCCAGTGATTTTGGAGGCATTGACACAATGCCTGAGCTCCGAACATGGATAATCCCTGCATTTAATACTAATTCCATGAAATACAGAAAAAGAGCAACCCCTGTTGCTGTGCCAAAATAAAGTTCAGAAGCTGAGGGAAGGGCTGACCACACACTTACACAAGCTCCCTACTGCCAAGAGAACTAGGCTTCAGTGAGAGCAGGAGTAGCAGGGGAGACATGAGAGCATTACAGAACTTGGTTCCTAGTATTAAAGCAAATCTAAATAAAAAAAGAGACCATTTAGGTTATTTAAACCATCTCTGTCAAGAAAAAGCACACTCACTGCAATGTTTGGTATCCTACACTGTCCCACAATGCTGAACTCAAAACTTGGTCATTTCAGTTTGTTGTAAAACATATTTAGAGAGGAGTTTCTAAGGCATATAAGATATATTAAACTATTTTTTGGATATGTCAAATACACACATTAGTAACTACTGAAAATGGTTGTATTTACAAGACTTCCAGTACTTACCACTGGCTGTTTGGTTATGTCCACCAGGTCTTTAATGTTGTAATACTGATGTTTCTCAAAGGCTGAGAAAAGCATGTCCAACACTTGTTGTTTATCAGCTCGAGCTCGTTTTCCATCTTCTTTCTTCTTCTTCTCATATTCAATCTGTTACAAAACACATTTTAAAGACATTCATATGTAATGCTGTATAATTCTCAGTGCTGAACATTAAGCTACAAAAACACCTCTTCTATTTAATAAAATACTGTTCAGTGACTCAGCGCTTTTCATCTGGAAAATCTTCTTTTGAACATTCAAATGTTCTTTTATGAACATAAACTAAGCATTTTGTCCACAGCACAATAAGCTCTCAGATGTGTGTATCTGCTTTAATCAGAAAAAAAAGAAGCAGAAACAGAGCCTGCAGGTGCCCAAACCTGGAAAGAGAATTAATAATAGTACAGGAATCCGAATGGAGACGGTATTCTTACTCCACCTCTGTTGATATCAGCTTCTGAGGTGCAATAACAAATGTCAAACAACCTCCAAATTGCCATGTTTGGAAAAATCCACAGACCAACATGGCTACATCTGCAATCCTAACAAGCACCTGCCCAAAGGGTGCTCCCAACAGCCCCTGGACACTGCCTCACTTTCTCCAGAAACAGTACTCAAGGCATCAACTCCGTCAATACACAACCAATCTTCAAAGACATGCTTTGAGGATGTGCATGGTTTCTCTTCAGGAGAAACCAGAGTAGCACACATGAAGTTAAACTAGTCCCAAAAAACCAAACCTTCTAAGCAGGCAGAGGCCCCTCGTTGCCACACATCGTCCTACTTCAAACTGTACATTAAAAATTACTTAACCATTATAATCCGCACCAGATGACTATAAATTTTCACAGAAACTTTTATCACCTCCAAAAATACTTCCTCTGATTCATCATCAGAAGCAAGAACTGCACAGACCAGCACACCCCAAACAAACCCTAATCACCAGAAAGCACCAACCACGACACCTGCCAGCACATTACCCCATCCACCCCCAACACCACCCTCGAACAGAAAACCATCCAGCTCCTTGGAACCAACAGAAGTGATCCAGAAGGTAATATAAATCATGTAATCATCAAGTGCTTTGAGGCAAACTGCGTGGGTGAATTCATAGCGGCACAATGTACAGCAGAGAAGATGCATGTGATCAGTAAGGGACACACTCCTGGCTGTAAATGGGGTAATTTTGCATGGGAGTCGTTCTGCTGCTGATGGCTCAAACCTGACCCTCAAGAGGAAGATCTTCAGATGAAAAGCCTAGAAATGAAAATGCCCAGATCCACCAGATACTAAAGATCTTATTTTTAAGAAGAAAGATTGGTTTCATGGCATAATTTATTTTTTCCTATGTATCCTTGCCAGCTAACTCCCTCCTACTCTCAGAGTGAAAATAGCCTATCTCTTGGTAGCTGTCCCAAAGTGGCTAAAGCCTATTACCACCTTTGCCATAGCTCGCAGGTCTCCAGCCAGCCAACTACCTCTTTCAAATTCTGAAATGGATGTACATCATTAAACTGGATGCAGAGCAATTGTTCGCAATCTGTAGAAGTCTCTTGCTTCCGCTTTAAACCTAAAATGGGCGTGCACAACCAAATACTTGCCTGCTTTGCTAACTCCATGTAGTGCTATAAAAGCTACAATCACACCACACGAACCCATCGCGCAATTGATTTTTATCCACTAACACAGTTTAGTGTAATTATTTAACTCTTTAGCCACTACATTTAAAGAAGAATAAATCTTCAAAATAGTAATAGCATTGCAACATAGCAAACTGTAACATCAAGCAAACCAGCTTGACAGTGCATCATCTTGGTTGCCATTATCTACAGCAGAACTGTTGCACCACAGACACGAGAGCAGGAACATAAACCTTTGACACTGGCCTGCCCATAAACAATAGCATATCAAAATATTTGCTTCTTCTGAAAGTCCAACAGACAATCATTATAAAAATTCCATGTGAATATTCTACTATTCTTAATTCATTAATGTATAAAATCAACTTGTATAGAAAACTGAATATCAAACCCTCCCTTTATTGGAAAGTTATTTGCAGCTGGTGCCCCAGTTGCCCACTCTAGCAACACTGTAGCATTTCCCTCTGACTTCGGCAACAGCTTCCACTGCTGTCTAAAAACAGAGCACATTGTGAAGTCCTTAAAAAAAAAAAGCCTGGTCTCTTCAGTTGCTGACTTCTTTTTGGTCTTATGAATACACTGCTCATAGCAAGTTACAATGCAGCCTTTCACTTTTTTCCTTCCTGTTTTCTTTGCAAACAGGATCTTTTATGAAGCAGACTTACAGCACTTTTTAATAGTCATGTAATAGAATGCACCTACACTGTAAACTAATTAGATTTCTTTAAAGTTGTGTGTGTTTTTAATTTAAAAAGCATTCAAATACTATTTGATTTCAAAGAAGGACCATTTTAGAACAAGCTGTTTAGCATAGAAGTTGTGAGCTTATCCCCAGAAGACTTTATACTGAAATCAATTTCTCTTTGTTTACCTTCCCAGGATGTTGCTAAGCTTGCTGAAAAGCTGCCAAAATTGCCTTCTTGAAGGTATCATTAATATTGAAGTTGATGTAACTGCTTTGGTAGACAGTGAATACAAAGGTGATAGAGAAGTTAGAAAAAATCCAAAGTTTCACCTGAAGATGCTTGAAAGTAGTCTTAAAGGTTTTCTTGTCTCCTGAAGCATGGGTACCAACCTCTACAGTAGAGGACAGTGGGAAGAAAGGACCACAAAGAAACTGCTAAAAGAAGCCTCTGAAGGGGTAACCAGAACCACTGAAGAACCTTTCTGCTGTATTATGAAAAATAATTAAGTCACAGAAAGGTTCCAGCTGCAAGAATATTAACCTTGCAACTCTGTAAACACATTTAATATTTATAGATTTAATGGAGGTCTCTTCCCCAGAGAACGAAAGCTAAGTTACAATCTTAGCATATATTGTAATGGAATTGCAATTTCTTCTAGTAAAAACGTAGGCTTAACATTAATTTCTTGCAAAATAACCTAATCACTTTCCCAGTCCTTGAATTGAAACAAGCTATTGCTATTCCCCATCCACATGTAATTTATTTCCCTTCTCCTTCCTGTTGTGTATTCATTTATAGATACATGGAGCAGCCACACTTAAGCCCCGTTTCATATTCTTTCCTTCAAGAAATGTTAACCCTTTCTGTCTTATTTAGTAGATACTCATTCTTCCATCAGAAACTGCCCAGATAATGACTGAATATATTAGGATATTATAAATTATACATTTTTATTTCTTTCTTGTGGAAGTCCTGTCCCCAACACAGCACCCATATGATTACACACAATGCAGCAGGTTCTAAGGAAGCAGTTGCTGCTTGAAAACAGCAGAAAAATTTAACCAAGAGGTTTTAGAAGTTCCTGGACTTTTTCTCTGAGTTATATATCCTTTCAGCCTTCTAACCTGAACCTTAATAAAAGACTTAATGGAAAGATTCTGTAGAAAGTAGTCACATCTCAGCCTTTAGAGTCAAGGCAAGGTCAAGGTGACCCAAGTTACAAGTACATCTTATGAGATTTTTCCCATTAGAACATCTTTAAGGTAGACATGAAAACTAAACACACAGCCAATGGATTTCCATGACCATGGACAGCTATGCAACCAATAACAACATTACAATTAGAAGTGAGCACTATCACTTTTAACAGGCCTGGTTATGCCCTGGTTATACTCCCTCAATCTCACACAAGAATTAATTTTCCATAATGATATGATGACTGCAGTTTGCAGCTGGAATGAAGATACAAAGATTATCTCCAGGTTGAAGTCATACTGCTCTAATTATGCTGGTGTCAGAGAAATGGAACAGCATCCCACTAAAAACAGAAGCTGTACCCCACCAAAGCTTATTCCAGAATTGAAGAAGGAGAATACCAGCAGCATGATAAAACAATATACTCACGTAAAACTGCATCTGCATAACAAGACTCATCAGTGTGATTATTTTGGTTAAAGAGCATTCTCTCAGCTGAAATACTGGTATGACCATCCATGTATAGAGCAGACTTTGAACAGTAACTACTACAAAACAGTCCCATGAGAAAGAAACTATTATTTCTGGTTCTGTGTCAATAGACTGACTTTCATAATAATGCTCAGATATCATCCAGTATATTGTCACTTGTTTTATGTAAATAAAATCTTAATAAAAAGTGTAAAAGTTTAAATGACTAACACAGTGATTAATTTTCAGTTTGACTTAATGTTCCTCGCATTCAATATACTCAAAGAGGATCTTTAAGGAAAAGGACATTATAGTTTATATCAACTGATCTGGAACACCAGTGTGGGTGTAGTATTGACAAAGCCAACAATGCTAATAATACGTACTGTGAAGGTATGAAACTGAGAAAAATTATCAGCTGTTACTCTTTTCTACTTGTTGCCAGTTCCTCCAAAGGACTGGAAACTAATGATTCTTTTCAAGTCCTTTACTCTCCTGCAGATGATAAGTTATTTGGCACCAAAGAGTCCTTTGACATCTCTTAGCACAAAGCCAGAACTGCCTTTCATCCACAAATGTCAAAATTACATTAAAAAAAAAAGATTAGAGGAAGAATGTAATAAAGCCACTAAAAGGAGTTGGGTGGAGGTGGTCTGCCCTCCATCAGATAACACAAGACAGTTACAACTGGCAGACCTTAGCCCCAAGGGTGATACTGGTCTTGAGACAGAAGGAAGATCCCCAGAAGACAAAATCAAGGAAAAACCAGATGACATAGAGCATTTCCAAAGACCACGGCCAACTGTGAACGAAAGAGCTGCTGGACAGCAGCAGAGCAGTCCTGGAGTCCTAAACCAAATTCCTCCTGAAGAAAGAAGGGAAAATACCAGAAGTTACTTACATTGTATTGATGATTAGCCACTGGTTTATAGTTTGTGGTTACAGCTTTCTCCAGCTGCTGTGATAACCTTACAGGTTTAGAAGATTCTTCTATCTGTAATCTACAAAAAAGAAAACAAGAATAAAAAGTTCAGAGACAAGCACACACTGGAAGCAAATTCTAAAAATCTGCAATTATGAACCAGCTGTTATCAAAAGTCAGCTGCAAACAATCCATAAGGCAAAACAAATGCACTCTTCTGGATTAAGTTCTTCTACTCTCTTTTTGCTTAAGGACACTGAACTATTACGGTGCTATATGCTACAGAAGATACTGAAATGCTGGAAATCAAACAACTGAAGAGAAGATACTAAAAACAAAGTCTGAACACAAACTTCACTGCAAAAGCCTAATGTTCAGGTTGAAAAATAGCCCTTGCTCTCAAAAAAGATCAAAGCCAACCCAAATGAACCCAGGATCTCACAGTTTACTCAGCTGAGGAACGAAAAAGCTTTTCATATACCTCTGCTAACCCCATGACCTTCTCTTAGATATTGAAATGTAAAAACATAAATTTGCGTGACCTTTCATTCAGCATTACAGTACAGTAAGAGAGT
Source organism: Drymodes brunneopygia (assembly GCA_013400955.1). Lineage (NCBI taxonomy): Eukaryota > Metazoa > Chordata > Aves > Passeriformes > Petroicidae > Drymodes > Drymodes brunneopygia. The sequence goes on from VZTZ01024952.1 coordinate 1,439,560, forward strand.
GCAAATAACGGTTTTAGGAACATTATAAAGACATGAAGACAGAAAAACCCACACAGGTTCAATCAATGTGCATTCAAGTCTCTATCACACAGATAACAATAGGTGACCTTCAGTTCTCTTTGGGAAAGACTCTGAGAAGGTCACAGGTTGAGGACATCTTGTGAAGCTCATCCCTGTGTAATTTAAAGCTTCTCTATGTTCATGTAGAGGGAGTGTTCCATTTAGTTCAGATTTAGCACTCAAGAATTTCTACTTGAAGAGGCAAGAAACAAAGCTCCAGAAAAGCACATGACAATGGCCCTTCAGACATAATGGCTTTATGGCACATACAATTAACATGTTAATTATCAGTGAAGCTGTTTTGTTTCCAAGGGTGTATCTTGTAGGCAGAAGAGTCAATTTCCACTAAACACAGTATAACACAGCCCAATAAGTGTGCAGTGATGCTTGCTTCTTTCCAAACAAAAGTTAATATGATGACATTAGTGCAAATAATAACTTCATGTTTACTAGTGTAAAACATAAAAATTATAAAACTGACAGTTCTTTAAAAACAACTGTAAATGTTTGAGATCACTGGTTTATTTTTTAAAGATATAATGTATGCCCAAAAAGATAAAATTTAAATTCAGCATGTTTCTGATTTAACACCTGAACAACCTAAATAAATTACCTTTGAAGGAAGTACTAAATTAAGAAATAAATTCTGTAGTTCTAGCAACTGGAAAGAAAGCAATTCATCCTTCTTAGCTGGTATTGCTGGACAATAGGTGGGGGCATTTTTTTCCCATACACAGATAAACTTGCTTCCTCTTGAATCTTCACAGACTTGTCATTTTTTTCTGCAGTTTTAACTACTCTTAAGCAACCGTTGCCTCATATTCTACATTTTCATATCAATACTGCCTTCTGTCCAAATGTAGCATGTTTCTTTCTTAGCTTGAAGGAAAATCAATTGGAAGGTAAATGAACAGTGAACATTTTTTGCTTATCACAGGAGTTTATCTTTCGGCCTTCAATCTAATTAAATGATTTTAAAGATTTTCTTGATCTGGTTACCAAAGGTCTTCTAAACTCATGTTTCACAAAGAGGCATAGGCCAAAACTAAATCACTATCTTTTCTACAAATCTGTCTTTTTCTCTACTTCTCCATTGCTCAGTATTTTTCTTTTTGGTCTCAATGACTTCTAAAATTTTTAAATAGTTTGGCTTTAATTTTTACATATTTTGGCTTTAATTCTTTAATTTGTTTTCCCAGTTCATCGTGTTTCCTGTTGGTTTGATCTGGGGAGTTTTCCAGTCCTCTCTCTCCTGTATTCTAGCTATTTTTCATCTCACTTCTCTCCCCATTTTTCCTTTACATAAAGGACATTTCCTGCTCAACCTGTTTACTAATGCTGCTCCTGTTCATGAGAGAGGGACTCCTTGAGATGATCTGGGAATTCTTGTCACTCTCTTCCCTTCCAAGGCCACTACACCACTTCATGTGCACCACATTAAGTTATTTGATTTGCAATGCTGCTCCAGAGTCCTTCTCATTGCAGCTTCAGTACAGGGTCCTAATAAAACTTAAATACATCAGATGGTGTCACGTTTACAGGGAGTGCCAGGCACTCAACAGTGGCATTTCTTCGTGATTAATCCTCCTTGCACTGGGCTTTATATTCATTACTCCTTACAATGTAAATTTACAATATCCTCCATTTCTTCAGGTAAACAGCCAAAGATCTTTAGCTCTTCAATGATAAATTGTCAGTCACGGACTTCAGACACCACTTACATTCAAGGCCTCTTTCTGATGTGGCATTTTAAAATTGCAATAGAGGTAATTTCAATCCCCATTCAGTGCAGCTTCCTTAAATTAATTCTTCTTTGCACAAAAGTACCCCAGCAATTTATTTCTTAACACTTTTCACTCACCATGCAAGATATACATTTCAGCTCTTTTATGTTAACCTGCCAATTTCCAAACCAGTAGAAATCCAAATGTGTAAGAGAGTTAATACACTTCTCAGAAGCCTCCCTCCAAAGGCTGATGGCAGTGAAGTTACATTTAACAAGTAAAGTTCTTCAGCACACAATCTTGAAAGCAAAGAAAATCTTAGTGCCTGCTTAGGAAACAGAACGGAAGCTGACCAAGTGGAAATGGAAACATCTTAAGTTTGTTTGTGAAATGGCAGAAGACTTCAGAAAGATCTATACAAAGCAAGTAACAAATACAACAGCTACAAATGTACGTCTCTGAAATTTCAGACATATTCACGTTGTACTTTGAGATTTCTTGTCAAAGGTTTCCAAATTACAATCACAGATCTCACAGATCTCAGATGGTCTTTAGAAAACTGGCTGACGGTAAAATGTTAACCTTTTTTTTTTTCCTACTGCTGTAGTGAGAGCTAAAAATGTACTACATTCCTGATACTACTTTTTAATGCAAACAATTACAGCAGTGGCCACATGCCAATATCGAAATTTATATGGGAAGCATGGTGATTCAGGAGGCAAACCTTTTTATTAATAGCTTTTATTCTACACATGCATCTTGCTCTTCTCCCTAATGGCTGCCCTTCCCATTTATTTTTCTGCAGCTTTCACGATTTCACAGAACCTCAGGTTACCTTCCTTTACCTGCCTTCCACCAGGGCTTCTGTGTGGAACACTGTCACACAATCCTATGTGGAACAATAGCTGCTGCACATCTGGAGTTGGCCTCCCAAAAAATGCACGAATAGAGATAAAGGGACTGACAAACATGGTGTAAACACCAAATTAGCAAACGGTTCGTGAAAATTAGCAAATGGTTCACAGTGGGGATGAAGCATTGAAATTTGCTTAGCGCGTTACAAAGGGTAAAGACAAACAGCCCATAATCACTTTGTCCAGATGATTTGTTGATACAGACACTATCTGCAGGGAAAACAGCATAGTTGTTTGGGTTTTTTTCAAAATCACACTGCAATTCTGTCATATTCAGAAAGTAGTATGTCTGGGGGAATATAATTAACTTTTTTAATTTGCATTGCTGTTGTCCAAAAAAATTTGATGACATATATAAATTTATACATTCCAGTAATTATATACTCAAAAATACATAACAAAAGCTATAAACTGGGAATTATACTAGCCTTTTAGACTGATGTTTTAACTGTTACAGATATAATTACTTTTCTTAAACAGAATTTAAAAAGCAGTATTAACCAAGAATACCAGGCAGTGCTTTATGCAGAGTTTTCTCAGAGTGGACCTGCTGAATCTTAATTGAAACTGCTGGCAGGAATAAAGAAAAAAAATCAATAGATATTCTGAGTCACTGGTGACACTGATTTAAAGGAGCAGTGGCTTTTTACCTATTACTCTTTATTATGATTTGCAGGAGTTAAAAGACTTAGTTATGGCTCTGAACCATACACAAATCTCCAAGGAATTCGATTTTCCACTGAACTCTTGTTGAAATAGCTAGAGCCATAATTCATGCCAATATCTGGCCTAAAAAAAAAAAAAAGAGAGAATGCAGATATTTTTTCCCCAAAACTGCCAATGAATTAGCAACAGAGCAGCCACCAGCCTGCACACTGTGGCTTTCTCTTCCACCCCCAAGATCAAATATAGCTCTTCCACCTTGAAATACAGCAAGCAACCAGCACGACATCAAATTCACCATGGTCATTTCCCAGCAAAACACATTTCATACCTCAGCTTTGATTTGACATTGTGCTTACAGTTGAATAAGGGAGACAAACATTCAAACAGACTGGAAATAATTCCATAGGACTTGGCAATACATAGCAAGCTCATACAGGGAGACAGATAAAGACAGTATGTGCATCGTAGGATGCACATGTAATACATGTAATTACATGTAAATACATGTAATTTTCATCAACAAAAAATAAACCAAAGACTCTCGCCCTGGTTTTACAGGGCCCCATAAGTTGTAACACTGTAGCTGTAGTTTCCCATGCTTGTTCTGTAAACATGGTCCGTGTTTTTCTTAATCGGCCGGGATTGTTTTGCACCTGTGGAATTGTTTTTCATTCCTTTCCCTGGGGTGGAGAAAGATGATTGACCATGTCTTTGTCCTGTAAACCTTCAGGGGTGTTGACCCCTTTCACCAATCTTTGACTGTCCTTAGAAACATATAAAAATAGGTAAATAAAGAAGGGCAGGGCTTTTGGTCGGTCCTGCCTGGAGAATCGACTGCTGCTCTGAGACCCGCGTATTTCTTCTGTTGCCAACTGAGCAACAAAAGACCTTTAGAACTGATAATCTACTGTGATTAATCTTTTGCCACAAAACGAATGTTTCAAAGATTTGAAGCAGGTATTAATCAGAAACACTGCTAGGGCTTGAATTCTTTGCATTTCTAAAGAAATTATTTTACAGATGAGAGAGGAAAGCTTATATCCCTTGTGGTGCTTGGCTATATGTACACAGAGCACCAGTAAGTAAGGAGTCAGCCTTACTGTTGTAAAAAAGGAAAAGTTGTATTTCTTCTCTCTGCAGTATCATCCAGCAAAGAAGAACTAGAAGAGAGCAGACCCACTGCCCAAAGCTTTGGAAGGGAAGAAACACAAAACCTCCATCTTTGCACAATTTTGTAGCATTTTTCTGACTGCTCACAGAAGTTCCCAGTCCAATACCAGAGAACTGAAGGCCAAGGACTAATGCTCTCATCATCCCTTGTTCAGTAATTCTGTACTAGAAACCAGGCATTGACAGCTGCTTTACATGAAGTTTCATGATACCTGGTACAGGCCATGAAGTTTTTTCTTTGCTTCCTTATTTTGCTAAGCATCCCAAACATGACAGAAGTACGTAAATCCTGAAAAATCTCATCCAAAACAAACTAATAAAATAAATGTAACAAGATAGACTCACACCTACTCCTTTTGTGTACATTTGGACTTCTGCACCTGGTTGAGGTTCAGAAAGCATCTCTTTTGACATTCCTTCCAAACAAGAATAGCAGTAATGTAAGAAGCAAGCAGATGATCAACAAGAGATGAACATTCTTATAAGATACTGAAAATTAGAAAGTTTTTGTAATTGTGTGAGAACTAAGGGAATTCAGCAACCTGTGGTGCACATCCTGCTAAAACTACCCCATGGCAGTGCTCAAGCACAAACAACAGGAAATTACCAGAATGGCCACACCAGTAAAAACACACACTACCTAATAATAAAAATGACAATCTGTTGCTACACCAAACAATCTGCCATATATTCTCAAAGATAAGAACAGCACGCAAATTCTGCACGTTGTGTTTCATAGCAAGGAGCCCAACTGTCTCACGTTCCGTGGAGGCGGATGACAGCCTCCATTGCATGGATGAATCCACTGTTCCTCAGACACTCAGTGTTACTCCAGCATAGTCAAAGCAAAGTGAGTCTGTCCCCATTTATGAAGACTAGACAAGCAGACAGAGAAGAGCATGAGCTGAATGAAAATAGCATCAAGAAGTGCACTTGCCAGCGTTAAATAATGAAATGTTTCAGATTATTAATACAGGATATGATTTATAACTAATTTTGAAACCCTGGCATTTCAAGAAAAGTGTTGCAATTACTATGTGTTCAGATATTAAATTTTTCTGAAGTTGACATCTTCAATTGTATATGTTGAAGGATAAGTAATGAATCATATGAATATATGATAATTTCATGTCTAATACTCAGACAGGCACCACAGCCACAACTGAAGACTCCAATTCTACATATCTTCCTCCAGTACAGAACATCAGATGATATAAATGGCAATTCAACAATAAGTAACAATTTCTTATGCATTTTAGCTTCTGGATTGACAAAAAGTGAATAATTGATTAAAACCAATCCAAGTTTTCCTCTCTGAGTTGAGTATTGCAAATGACTAAAACCTTCTCAGCCAAGCTTATGTGAACAAATAATGTAAAGATAAACTAAGACCTATTTTAGCATTCTAGGAGTGACATAATTGCATAATTTTTTTCTATTTATTTGATGCACAACTTCAAACATGTTAAACAATGCCCTAATGCAATTAGCATGAAGAAAGTGGTAGTATCTGCTTGACATCACAGATATTTTTAATCAGCCTCACATCTGTCCACAGATACTTCCGCTGGAAGCATTCCGACACTGATGAAGTCAGGCTCTGGCAGTGCCTGCTCCACACTGGGGACCAAGTGGAAGAGTTTTATCTGAGGCCAAGCTCAAAATGGAATCATACCTCAGAGGTATCTTCTATGACTATCTTCTATCTTCTGTGTTAAATGAAGTTATAAGTAGCCTATCCATTAGTGTAGCTGACAAAGTTTGTTTCTTGTCTTTGCCTCCATTAGGTTTGTCCGTCCAGGTCTGGGTCTCTATGTTTTGCTTGTTGCTTCCCTCTTTTACACAGCACCCACCCCCTTTTGTGGTGAAAAGGGTCCATTTATATAGGTATCCTTAAGGGCAAAGATTCCCATTCACCCTTGTGAAGCAAGGCAGCCTCTGCACTGTCCTTGTCCTTTCTCAGGAGGAGCTGGGTCACAGCACTACCCCCTCGCCCCACAGGTGAAAAGGCCCTTTCACCACTGTTTAAGCTGTTGATTGATAGAAAGTGGCACAACCAACCACAGAATCACAGAATCATTTTGGTTGGAAAAGATCAACAATTTCAACCCTTAACCTAGCACTGCCAAATCCACCACTCAACCATGTTCTGAAGTGTCCCTACAGGCCTTTTAAATGCCTCCAGGGGTGGTGACTCAATCCCTTGGCAGCCCGTTCTGATGCTTGACATCCACTTCAGCGAAAAAATGTTTCCTAAAATCCAATCTAAATGTTCCACAGTATAGCTTGAGGTTGTTTCCTCCTGTTCTACCATTTATTGCAAAGAAATGAACACTTCCTTATTACAATTCATGTACTCTGGAATAACAGAGAAGTCTGCAGCTTTGCAGTTGTTAAAAATGTCAGGATTTTGCAGTCCTTTCCAACCTATGGTCATTACAGTCAATCAATTAGTGCCCAAAAGGAAAAGAACTCTCTGTAATTGGTTCGTGCCATACTTCCACTATTTTCTTATTAATACCCATACCACGAGCATCTCAGTTCTGCCCAGTTTCCTGCACAACGCAAGTGATAAGATCAAGTTCGAGAACAAGCAAAAGCAGAGCTAAAGGGGACAGTCTTCCCTGAGGACTAAGTCAGGGTAAAAGTGCATCCATGCATGCTCAGTTACATGCTGTAGCTCTATATGGGGCACTTCATCTTAATTTCTAAGTGGAAAAAACACAGTAGATTTTGATACCAGGGTGCTTATACTTGTGGCTTATTCCAGTGACAGAAAGGTCTAAAACTAGGGTGAAGTAAAACCTGGATGTCCTTCTGTGTTGTAAAGATGTTGTGAGCGTGTCAGGATACCTCGATCATAGGCAGGAGACAAGATTGGAGACTGGCAGAGTGATAAGGTACACCAAACAAAAAATTAGGCAATGTGCCAGGAGAAACGGAAATGCAGGTGAGGTTTTGGAGAAGGAGTTGTAAAGAAGCATGCAAATGTACGTGACACACATCAGTCCCACCTGGAAAAAGAGAGGGAGGCAACACAGAGACTGCAAGAGGACAACACAACAGGAATGGCTGGATAGGCAGGAGTCTGGTGGACATACTCCTGAAAAACACCAAAGAAGGGAAAAAAGGTTGAAAAGTTTTTGGGTTTGTTCAGCTAAGACACACAGGTGACGATCCACAGGCCTCTGCCTCTGAGCCAACCCTTGGGCACTGCAGCCTACACAGCACAGAGATTCCAGCATCTGAAATACCGGCAGGGATGAGTAACCACGGAGCGGTTCCTGGCTCCGGGGGAAGCACCAACAGCCTCACAAGCCCATTACAAATACTAGAGACTGTGATCTAGGAAAAGTGACTCATTAGCAAACTAAGCAAGACAGAAAAAAGCCCAGCCCTTTAATTTTAACACAAATATTATCTCCTGAATTAAAGCCAGATAAAGTCTCCTTTCTCACCTCGTTTTCAAAGATGCAACTTCCTTTCCTGCCCCAATTTTCCTCAGTCCTCAAATTTCTCCACAACAAATGGATTAACTTGCTAGACACTAGTTCAATTTAGATTTTAGAAGAGGAATTCTAAATTCTGAACTATTATTTTAAAAAGTAAAACAAGTAGATTTGTCTCAAAATTACATAATCTTTGTTTTCCTGCCAAAACTCATCTAGTGTGGTTGGAGCTGTTTTGAAACCAAGGGTAGAAGTAACAGGGATTTTTAGGACCAAGCAACACAAATCCAAACAGTTCTTGTCAGTCTGCAGATGCAGAAATCATGTACATTTTGCTCATGGGGGCAAGAAAAGAGAACTTTTAAAAGTCGTTTGTTAGACAGAAAAGGTACATCTTTACCATACACTGAAAGGCCTAGGTCTTCAATTACTGGTAAAAGGGTGGATGATTTACAAGCTCAGTCAATTCACTCCACAATGAAACTGCTCACAGCTAAGGAGCAGAAAGAAAAAGGTAGACTCTTGGCTACAAGTCCTCAAATGAAAAAAAAAAATAGCTACAGCACCTCAGCTGCATCTCTTCAATCTGAACCTCCCCTCCCATTCTCCTGCAAAATGTCTTTATCAAGTTACAGCTGCCAGCACTCTGCCTCCAACTACATGCTGCCATCTCTAAAACTCCAATTCCCAGATACTTCACCACTCTCCTGATTGCTCTGCAAACAGCCATGGCATCTGGCTCAATTGGGGATCTTCCAGTTAAAATTTACTGTAAACAACTTAACAGTTTGTGACAATCTGGAAAACATTTGGACCACCTCCCTAGAAAACCTAGCTGGCTCAAATCCTCAAGGTTTTTCTCTGTCTCTTCCTTCCTCAGCCTAAAATGTTGGATAGCATGAACACCTTTTTGAGGACCTGCCCCTCCCTTCAGTAAAAATATGCTTGGAAACAACCATCAAGGAGCTGCTGCAATTGGCACTGAAAGGCAGCTGCTGGGAGAACGTACTGCACATGCTCATGCGTTAATGACTATATACTGCCTTTGATAGCTTAGAGGGGAATCTTGCACAGTTCAGCTGCTGTTCAATGGTTCAAACATATGGTTGCACTAAACTGCAGAATTAGCTCACACTGAACTGCTGCATTAACCCACCCAACACTCTCTTCTGGAAGCAAAGAGAACGAAATTAGTTTTAGTTTTAACTGAACTCTGAAATCATGCTTAATCCAAACAAAATCAGCATTAAGTTAAAAAGAAGAGCTGTGTAGGTTCAGCAACCCTAGAAATGCTATGGTGTAAAAACCAAAGCAAATGCAGGAAAGAAACCTGTCTGTCTCCTGAGTTCATGCAAAAAAGCAGTCTTGCTCATCCCCTAAGTGGAAAATTTACCAGTTTCTCCTGCAAGCCATAGGAAAAAAAGAGGTTAACACAGCACAGACTGAAAGATATATCAGTTAAACTATTTCTGGTCTTTGAAATACTGCTGCAGAGGGCAAACCTGAGTGTCATTTTCTTAAAAAGCCTTAACTTGGCCTCTGTGCATCAGCTTCAGAGCAGTGCTTATCAAAGCCACAGCTGTATCACCATTAGCCCTGATAAAAGCTCTCAATAACGTGAAAATACCTACAGGATTAGGAGACTGTCTCAAGACTCAGCTTCAAGCTCTGCTATAGCTTTAAATGAACAGTTATTAAAGTTATTTCAAAATATCCTTATTTAAAAAGCACACTGATAACCACAAGGCACAACAAGGACATGCCTAGGTTTTAAGGCAACTGAGTCCAGAAAGTGTAAGATTTCACTTTGTATTTGAAAAATATAACTTAAAAAATGACTCTGCCTTTGTTTCGAAGAAGAAACCAACATAAGCTTAGTAGTTCAGAATATCATCTTTGGAACACTCCCTAGAGAGCTTACTTGTTAAGAAATAAACTTAGCTCCATGCACTTTGAGCTCTGCTACATTAGTATTCTCTTAATGAGAGATTTTCAGAAAATTGCCTCTTATTTGGGAGCACAAAGAAACTCACCCAGACTTTGTGAAGCCATACCTATTGTGTTATTAAATAAAAACCCCAAAGATTTGATTATAGATTTGTCTGGCATGACAAATTCCAAAAACAGTTAGTGGCTGAAGCACAAACATTGTCTAGTTTCCCCAACAGGAAGCTGGATAATTGGGTTTTCCATAAGATCTGTGTGAAAGCAGACTCCATTCATGTGTAATTTGGTTGAGAATGTCTTCCACAGGGAAGGGAGAGAAAAAAAAAAGAGTCATGAAAGAAGTTTCAAGACCATTGTATTTTAAAGCTTGCTTTGCACAGTTACACTTAATTACACTTAAGGTTGCAATTTAAAAAAATACATACAAGAAGAAATGCTGCACACAAGTTTCAATGGTTTGTCATTAACTTGAATGGAACTGAATTTGTTAGTCAGTAATCCAAACATGAAATGTAACATGAAACCATTATTATTATACTAATATACTGTGAAATTATTACTATACTATAATAAATGGTGAAACCATTATTACTAAGAAAAGTATCAGTTTTCCAAAAACTTTCATAGTTTTTAATTCAGTGTGTGTATATTTCTCAAATGGCAGTGTAGATCAACATGTATCAGTACACTGAATCTGACAGGGATGAGTTGAGCCTTCCCCACAGCAGCCCCTGCAGTGCCTGAGCAGCACCAACACAGCACCAAGGCTGTCTCTCCAACACCCCCACAGGCCAGGAGGCTGGGAGTGGGCAAGAGGTTGGGAGGGGATGCAGCCAGGACAGCTGACCCCAGCTGAAAAAAGGGATATCCTGTACCATACATGTGGTGTCATGCTCAGCAACAAAAGTTAAGAGAAAGGAGGAGGATGACATTCCTCACTAAGGTGCTCCCTGCTGAAGCAGCTGCTATGTGTCCTGGGGCCCAGCTTCCCATAAAGTGGCTAGACATCGCCTGCTGATGGGAAGGAGAGATTAAATCTATATTTTTGCTTTGCTTCCACACACAACCTTTGCTTTCTTTCATTAAACTGCCTTTAACTCAACCCATGATATTTTCCATTTTATTTTCTTCCACTGCCCTGATGAGGAGGAAGAGTGAGAAAGCAGCTGGGTGGGTATTTGGCAGCCAGCCAACGTTAATCCACCACACTTAAAAATGCTAAAAAATTTGTATCTTTATAAAAAGTTACCTCAGTATTAGATACATCTAGAGCTGTAAATGTTTTAAAAACACTTAACATCAATTGGAGAAGTTATCTGGACTCAACAATACACACACTGCTATTGGCAGAGAACACAAAGCAGTAAATACAGGTTAGCTCAGATTGATATGAACTGCTGGATATCTGCTCTTTCTTCAGTGGCATACATGGATACTTCCAGGAACAATCACGGGATTTCACATATACTTAATATTTTACTACACCTTCTAGTGGAACGTGTCCCTGCTTCTGGCCGGGGTTTGGAACCATATGATACTTAAGGTCCCTTCCAACCCAAGCCATTCTTTGATTAGATGAAAAATGAAGTGCTGTTTTCCCCACTGACATGTCTCCTATTAAGTTCCTTTTGGTTTACATAATCATCTTGAAAGACAAATATTAATTTTTGTTGTTATTAGTAACTGGCTTTGTACAAAAACAAAGTTATAAGCGTCTCCAGGGGAAAAGAGAAAGAAACCATCTTTTGCAAAAGTTGTGACATTTGACAGCTTTGGAGTTGGTTCAAATTCCATGGGAGATCAACTTTTAAATTCTAGCTCTAAGTCTAGACGAGGTGAAGACATTCTAGAGAAAAGAACTGGAAAACAGAATCACTTAAAAATCCCCCCCAAAAACAGCTGTAGAAAATATTCAGTTTTTAAAATTTAGGGAACAGTCAAGCAATTACTCAGAAAGGTAAGAAGCTTAACAGGTTTTTTCCCAAACAGATGCTTTTATATCATGTTATTTCTGCAGTATTCTTAGACCACTTGCTCTACTCTGCCACATCCTTTAATTTAGTAACTCCACAAGATTTCAGAGGATTCACACATCCTTTGCTGAAAGTAATGAAACATAAATTACTTACCACTTTCCTTTCTTTATTGCTAGAATTGCTAGGGAGAACAAACTGCCTCTGCAAGCCTGTTTCTCCAGCTATGCAGAGCTTCAAGACTTCTATGACAATTCAGCACTTCAGGCCAAGTACTTCCCGCTTTAGAGACTACCAGATCTCTGAGCTAAAGAAGACAGGTACTACACACTGTACTCTCTTCTGCATTTGGCTTAGCAGAAGCAGAACACAAACAGTTTATCTGGCCTTCATAATTTTGGAAAATCCTTCATTCTGAAGAAAAAAGGAAACTTTTTTCCTTTTTCACAATGGGAAAAATGCCAAATTACACAAAATGCTGTTATAATTAATTTAAAATTCCTCTCCACTTGACAAATGAAGAAAATAACTGTCCGCTCTTTCTTCTCAAGTGCAAATTCTATTCATGGCTGCATCAAAATTAGGTTTACAAAGGGGACTGGCAGCACATTGCTTTGTAATGCAAAAGGGGTAATGAAAATAGTAACATATAAAAATACCAAATAACGAACAATGTAGTACTGTGCATTGAAACAACGTGCCTTTACAAGAGATGTTCTGTAATGCCATATCCCATGTAACTCATGAAATAAGCACTTTATTGTAATGAAATACAAACAACCCAAAATGGGACAACTCCCTTTGCACATTTTCCATGACAGACGGTACTGGAATAGTATTTGCGGCAAACCAGATTAAATTAGTTTTAGAAACTGAATTCCATCAATGAACAGATTGCACCATCTGCTTCTACTAATATACATTAGAGAATGTGTATTTTCCATAGCTGCATATTTACTCTGTAATCAGAAGGCTATGAGACAAATAGGTATAGCTTAGCTCCAGAATGGCTGAAAAGCATCATCATTTGAGAATGTCAAGGGCGTAAACAAAAAAGCACTTCGGTTATTGAAGGCTGTGCAATGAAGTAATGAAAGGAAATTAGGCAAAAGAAAATTTAAGCAGCACACTGGGACACTAACAGTCATTGCAGTGATGAGAGAAATACAAATGCAAAAAGCATAGATGTAATAAAGGTTCTTACTAATAACATGTAGGAAAAAAAAGAAATAACCTTTCAACTGAAGCCTAAGTAGGGCTCTCTGGAAAACTGAATTTTTATGACATTTTTTTGTGCTTTCAAGAAAAAAACCCGAACTTTAATTAGGAGCTAAGCCAATATTTGAAGTTTTCATGGAATAGAAATCCTGCAAAATTTTGTTTTGGAAATCCAAACATGATGTTACCAAAACAAAATATGCTTTCCCAGTATCCTCAGCAGCTGCTGACCGAAATTAATGCAATTCCTTTCATTTCACAACTGCCATGTTTATGGCTTGCTGTGGTGACAAAAATGACAAAATCTAACTTAGACTCCAGCTCCGGGGCGGCTGAAGTATCTGCAGGACCTTCTCTCTCACAGTGCAGTCATGTGAGTTGCTCAGAATGCAAGAGCCCTGCATGCCCAGGCCAGCCAGCTCCCCACACCACCCATAATACAGCCAGCCAGGTGACTTTGGAGCCACTGACATCTCACACACAAGACTCCTTCTTGTAAGCACCTGAAAAGTCAGGCTGACACATTGGTGTGACATTTTGTGGCACACTGATATAACAGCATTGCAAAAATGAACCTGAGGAAAATGCTTGAGAAACCACGGTGAGATTTCACCATTATTCTGCGTATTCTCAGTGGTGAGGATGGTTGTTTCCAGGAGAGTAAGATACCAACTGCAATTAATGAAACAGTATTTCAGTATAAATTGTGGTCTTCTCTTTGAAAGGACAATAAAAGAAACAAGAACTATTGGGGCATTTATTTTCCTCAGTATAAAAGCACAGAGGAATCGAACAAGTTATGCTTTAGGAACAAAAAGAATAGAACTTTTCAGGGACAAAAAATTAAAAAATGAGATATGATGGTATGACTGAGATGTATGAATTCATTTGGTCCAGGAAGACAACAAATAGGTAACAACTGTATGATGTGAATACCAGAAGTAGCAGGCATTAAATCATAGGAAAATCCACAGCAAAAGGAAAGCAGCTCATCATACAACTTGTAAATAAACGGTGGAACTTCTTGATGCAGAATATTACAAATGCTAAAAGTGCATATGAGTTCCTAAAAAGTAACTTCATTGACGACTGTTAAACATCAGGACAACCCAACAGTCCTTGAGATATGACCTGCTGGAGACCCAGGGATTGTGCCAACAAAGTGTCATCAGGTGCTTGTCCTGTTCCAAAAGTCGTCTCCAAGCCATTACTGGTAACACTTTGTCACATTACTGGTGACAATTAGAGAGACAGTTTTTGTCCTGTCCTGGAAGACAATCTTAAATTCAGACATTAAACATGTTCTATGCATCAAATACAGCATTATGTGTATCCCAGGACAAGCACAGTGTGCTGGAATTAGCAGGCAAACTGAGGGGACAAGCACTCCTTCCTTCCCTCGAGCAGAGTGCGGCACGGAGCCGTGCCCTCCCGCCAGTACCCAAAGGGAGCAGTCACAGCCTGCTGTGTGTCACTAAGCACAGCTCCATGCAGGTCTGAATACTTGGATGTGCCAAGCACTCACTCCAGCTCAATAAAATTGAGATTATAGAAAGAAAAACACATCAGACACTGTTGTGATATTTTCTCACTCACTTGAAATGACAGTCTTGAGAAATATTAATTACTGGGATAGTAATCATGTTTCATAAACAAGTGCTGTAGATGAAAAAAAAAAGTTTAATGTCATGCTAAATGTGTGTAAATTTAATTAGCTTCTGCTCAAAGGTACCTCTTAAGAGAAGGATGGGATCCAATATGAGGACACAAAGGCATTATATTGCTGCAATCCTATTGGTGGAAGTAAGTCTAAGATGTAGCAGAAAATTGAAAGGAAGACTTTCTGAGTTGAGTATGTATTATTTCAAAACCAAGGCTTTTGACTTCTGAGTCTTGGAGGGAAAGAAGCATCTCATATGACCTACATAGACAAAGGAAAATAAGATGAACTTGGTCTTTGCCTGAAACTGGGAAGTGACCATGCCACAGAATTTCTGTCAGGACATGCAGAAGTGCACCATCAGTTCACTCACCAAAGCAGGACCAGTCAGCTTCTTCACACCTCTGTTTCCCCACTCTAAATCACAGCATAAAATCAACCACCCAAAATGCAAAGCTTTTTATGACCCTTGGGTACAGGCATGTTACAGAGAGTATAAAAAACCCCAGTGGGCTCTGTCATGACCATGTGAATGAACACAGAGGTACCACTTTGGAATAATGTGCAACCTAAACTGTTAAGCCAAAACCAGTCAGAACAGGAAAAAAGTGAAACACTTATTCCTGCTGGCCAATGAAACTGCAGATAAATTACATTACTTCTTCAAGATGGACATACATGACAAAGCTGGATATTTACACCCATGATAGAAAATAACTACAAATATAAAAATAGAGTAAAAAAAAAGTTTGTGAGTTAGTATATTATTTAGAATTGATGCAGTTTGGTTTCTGCCTTTTTTCTTTTCTATGTTCTCTGTACTCTTTGCACATATATTTGTAGTTCTGTAGCCTATTTTATTAGTAGGTAGTTTTTCCAGTACTTTTCCACAACCTTTCCCTAAGCAGAAAGACAAAACAAATTCCAGAGCTCCAAGCCTCGGGGGGTACAAGGCCCTGTCCTATCTCCGCTCTTCCCTGGGAACCAAGGCCGAGAACAACTCTGAGGTACATTTTCATAAACAAAGTACAACCAGTGCTGAGAGAGGGGCTCCAGGGAAAGGGCTGGACCTGGGGGAGAATTGAATCACCACTTTTCCTCCTAATTGGTGCTTTTAATCAATTATGCTAATTTCCTAAAACCTATAAATATGTTCTCACCCCTGGAGGGGGCGGCTTTTATGGACACTTTTCCATAACTGCTCCTGAAGACCTTCAAAATGAGATCCCCTTTTATATCCCCTCCCTGCTAAAATGATCTTGAGTTTCTTTTCCAGGCTGGGGGAAAAGGCAACAGAAGGAAGTAACACACTCATTACATGATGAGGACAGTCTCAAGCAGGGAACTCTATTCATCCATACAGACATTCAGATAGGCCCACCTCCAAAAGCTAGAGAAAATGAAGAATGAAAATGTAGACAGAAACACTTGACAGATAATTAGAAGGGTTTTGAAAGAGTTTTTGGAATAATCAAGAAGTCACAATTACATAAATAAAAAAGGATTTCTTCAAAATGGAATAAAGGCATGACAGGGAGGGAAAAAATAACCAACAAATAAAAAGGAGAGGACCATGAACAGCCTTCCTAAGATATTAATTTTCTGTACTTCACTTAGGAGAGGAAGAGCAGATAGAATTTTGTCTTCTTGGGTTTCTTAGATAAACACATTCATTTGTAGGTGGACATACTAATCTCCATCCAAAAGTCAAAATAGGGCATCCTCAAGGATATTTAAATGAGGAATCGAAACTGTGGATGGATTCACATATTTCTTTCTTGTAATCTTGAGGGGTGTTTTGTGGGCTTTTTGTTGATTTTTTTTAACATCTAGAGCTTCATCTTCCTTGAAGACAGGCTTCTAGCTGCTTGGTTTGAGTCCCTCACTTTGACACAGTTGTTTCTAAAAAGCTCCTATTTGCTGCAGCAAGAAGCTGTATCTGAACAAGAATCATTTTGCCATTTAGCTTTTAAATCATCTAAAACTGATTTTTCTTTCCCTTCTTTATTAATATTGCAATGAACTGAAAGTACTTCTGCGTTTTGCCAAAATTTCAACAACTTCTTTCTTTAACTTCTTTCTTTATACTTCAGAAGAATTCTGAACAAACCCAAAAGATTATGTTTTTAAAAGTGAGGAAGATGCCTATACTCTGAGTGAAGCTACTGATTTATCTTAATAGAAGGCAAAAAGGAAGTGTGCACTAATTCTCTGGTCCCTGAGAGCTCAGAGCAGATGACTCTTTTTAGCCTCAATTCCTTTCACAGGGAAATTTCAATTTACACACAAAATTGAAGTGAAAGGTTCAATTTATTTTATTCTGACATTAACTTAGTCCAAGGCACTTGCTTGTGTTCATAGTGATTAATAAAGAGAAGAGATGTAACTGTCAAGCCAGTGTGAGAAGTCAGGTTATCCGAAGAGCACCTGGGAGGCAGAACAACACAACCATTCTGAAGGCAGCGCTGCAGAATGGGTGCCTCCACATTGCATTTTATTTCAGGGAAAAACCCTCACTATTATGGCAGTATTGTCTTTGCTTACATAGTGGAAGCAGACTAGTGAGAAAAGGAAAAAATAATTAAAAAAGCAAACCAAGTACCACATGATCACAAACTATAGCTAACACATGGGATTCTGCACCACCATTAATGGGGTGATTTAATAACTGATGCATCTGATGGAAGTCTTCCTCAATTTGACAGGATTTAGGGATCAGGCCCTAAAAGCTCCTAGTAACTACTTGGTTGGTGTAGCATGACATGGATTCACAACATTGTTTGATTTTTGCCTTTTAAATTTTGCTAAATAAATGTCTTGTGCATCAGTCACTTCTTATACAGACATAGAAATACATCAAAAGGCCCCTGTAAACATCAAAGCTGACCATGTAACACAATGTTTCCATTGCTTCCAAAAAGGACAGTGGTCCTTCCGATCTTAATAAGAGCTTGTGCCCTTGCTTTTTAGCAGGTTTCAGATATCTGTACCAAGTATCACTTCTATTTTGTATTCACCAGATTTCCTAAATTCTAGACTTGAATTCTGTGTTTATTCTTTTATTAAAATCATGGCACATGTGACGTGTGGGCAAATATGCTTATAACTCCTCTTCGTTTTCTCTGGATGCTACATAGGATACTTGTGCTTCACTCATTAGCTTCTGTCCATAATCTTCAAATTACTTTGTGCATAATTAGGCAATCCCTGATTCTCATTACTCATGTTTATCGCTGCAGTATTTACACAGCACCAACCATACAGCTGCCCATGTACAGATTGCAACACACCACTAATTACATACGTTTCATTTGGTTCTATTCCTCTACAAGTGAGGTTATGGTTTTCAAGGGCCATGCTCCAGGCTCATACCCAGATGTTCAGGGACCAGAAAGTCCCTGAGGTGTATAAACTCATTTGAATTTACTGACCCTTTCAGAGAAATAAAACCACAAATAAAGTACATCTTCCATTTTATTTCCTAACTTGTGTATCTACAGCTAAAATACGACAGCTTGGATTCACTAAAGCTGGTAATGCTTTACCTGTGATTCCTTACATAAAATCTTAAAATATTTTTTAACAATTATATTAAAAGAAATTAATGTTTGAAATCTTTGTTGAAAATAGTAACAATAGATCAGTTTATCATTTGTTCTTTTCTCATCAATTTAAATGAATGACTGTGTCTGTTTAGACCAAGCAGCTGCTTTTCAAGCAGCTTTCACAAATCTTACTTTTCTTCATACAGCTGAAGTCTCATTATACACACAGAAGATAAAAGTACAATACTATTTATTGTCTTCCATTCAGCTGGTTTCTAGACTTCCTCAAATGCTATGTTTAGGTAATTGAAGCATGAGAAATATTTCTCTCAGAGGTACTATGCACACTTACAAACATGAAGTAGAGTGTGATAGAAAACAACTTAGATTTTTAAGAGCCTACAAGGCAATTAAACCTAATAACTGCCATATTCCAATCTATGCTCTGCCAAGTTTCGTAACATAAGTAGAGACCATGCAGCAGCTAAGATACTTCACTGAATACACAAAGCAATAGCTCACCTTCCACAAGCATTGGCTCCTAGGCATGTCAGGAACAAAAATATATAGGCTCACTGTGGCTAACATGTATCATTTACCCACCTAGCATTTCACTTACATACAGTTTAATGAAATAATTAAAAAAATCTAAATGCTATATAATAAACCACCTCCACAGAGTACAAACTAATATCCAAATGACATTCAAAGTTAATTATTTTTTTTAAAGCAGCAAAAGGATGTATCAATTGATAATTCTTTCTGTACCAGACCATGCAAATCTAAGAGTACAAGATAGAGAAGAGGGAAAAAATACTGTGTAAGACTGCAAAGAAATGTCTTAAATCTGGCAGATCTATTTGCTAGCTTTGTCCTTGCAAAGATACCACAAATTGTGGGAGGCACTTTTTACCCCTAGAGTGGATACTGCATTGGATATTTGTCTTCTAATATGAAAATGGGCTTAAAAGAGTTAAAAGAAGAAATAGCAATAAAACCAGCTTTAATAATCTACTCCAGTTGGGTGATTTAGGCATCAATTTATAAAAGCTACACCATTACTCCTACTCTAATATGTGGCAGTGTAACTACACTGTAGGTGTTTCTCTCTAAGTTGCCCTGAGTACCTCTCATGGTCGATATTGTAGTAATAAAGTACATTTCATATTAGTTTAAATTTGTGGTATAAAGACAGGGAAATGAGGTTTAGGTGCACAGTAAGAAATTTAAAACAGATGTTTTAATTCTGCTACAATTTATTAGGAAATATTCATATGATTCAGTTTCACAGCATGAGTGAATATAAATCCTCAAGAGCTTTAATTAGGTGTATTTTATCATAAATTGCATTCCCATAGACATATGCTGCTCCTGCTTCCTGCTGATAATAACAAAGACCAACTGACACTTAGGAGCACATCTGAAGTGTGGTTTTCTGACGACATCAGGTACAGTAAGAGAATAAAATAACAGTGCTCAATGTAAGTATCAGTGGTTTTCCCAGTTGCTTTACCATACTGACTTAGAAGGCAGCTTATTTTATACAGTACAAACGAATCTCATGAATTCCATGTTTTGTCAATGTACAAAAGATATCTTTTGCTTCCAATACCATAAACACAGTATATGAAAAAATTCTGTTTGCTGTACCCATACCTGTGCTTCATGACAGCCTACAAAAAACATTCTCTTGCTTCCAAAATCATTGTTTTGATCAATTAACCTCTTATTAACTGAGTCTTTTCTGCAATACAGTGATTTCTTAATGCTCTAAGCATTTTCATCATAGTTTCATACTTTCAGGATGTAGGATTTATTCCCTGAATTTTACTCCAGAGAAAGACTACTTACTTCTCACAGACTTTGTTGAAAAGTTCTTTGTCAACTGAACCACCAAGTGCAGAATCGATTTTTCTAAGCAGTTCCCAAAGTCAAAACAGTAGCCAATGTCTGAGTTGAAATTAGAATTCAAAATAAAGAAATTATTTGACACATAATTTGAAAATTACATACCTGTGGTTCGGTTTAGGTTTTTTTAATTTTAGTTTAAAATGTGTTATATAAATACAGATCTAAAGCATAATTCTCTCTCAGAAATTATCATTTAACATCTTCAGGTATTCATCCACATATTGGTGTTGATTGCCATGTAGTCTGCTATTTTTATCACATATTTTTATACTCCCACCTACACTGACATACAGTCAAATTTCTCTTTCAAGATGACTTCATAATTCAGAATATATCCCAGAACACAGGGATTTTCTTTTCTTTTTTTACAAAAAGAAATCTGGCCATGGATATTTTTGTGCTCCTGTTTCTCCTGTCTGTTTTCCAGTTAGAAAAAAAATGGAGTGAACTATGATACAGACAATATTCAACCTTGTAAGAGGTTTTGAATACAGGGCTTTCTTTAACCTCAGAAACAGATATAGTTAACACTGCTGGAGAGCTAGGATCTTTTCAGATATGATACAGGAACTTTTTAAAATTAGCTTAGCAGACACAATGTGTGTCTCATTACTTCTAGGCCCAATTAAACACCTTTTTAAAAAATCTGAACCACTTTGAAGGTGATTTTTTTACCTCCTTCTGGTTTTAGATCTGAAGTGCTTGCATTGCTACAGTCATGGTCTAAGGGTTAATAAGTGCCTGAGTTCACGGGAAGAAAAGGACCCCTCTTAAGATTTTTTTACACTTAGATTCTTCACCTTAAAGGTGTTGTCACGTTCCTGACTGACTCTGACCTGAGTTAACACTGTTCAACCAGTTCTGAAGAAGGACAGAAGCCTATGTGTCTCCACCATCTGCAGACTGGAATCATGAAGTCAGAACCTTATGTCATAAACAGAAATGAACCCTGTAAAATTCCTGATTTCCCCATGCCTATTGTTGGGAATGCAGCACAAAGCCTCAGAACTGAATACAACCAAGAGCAGAAGGAACTGAGGAAAGCTTTTTGGTGAGCTGTTTCTTTGTCTAATTCATTACTATTTCTTCTTTATCTTCCCCCTTGGGAAGGTCGCAGTCAGCACTCAAGAACACACACACAATCTGAGGGAACAGCAGGTCAGTAATTCAAATTTATATTACAAGTCACAGGGTACAGTTCCTCCTGATTCTGCCACTATCATTAAGAAAGGGGTTAGTCAGATATTCCTGAAAAAATACAGACCTGTTCAAACACTTAACATAAAGACTTCATTGCCATTAACTTTGGTTAGGACCCAGTCTGTTCACACTTTTCTCAGTAATTGTTTCAGTGTGTCCAAGACCTGCAAGATGGTGCTGTACCTGTTAATTTCTGGCAGGTCTTTTTGGACTTGCAGAACTAATTTTGTGAACTGTCACTCAGGATGGACTAACACATTAATAAAGTGGGAGGTTTGCTATCTTTGGCATTTGGAAAATCAAACATAAATTATCAACAGAATACATTGTATGAGTTGAGCACAGATTTAAATTTATGTTTTAAAACTGTTACTGAAGACAGTTCTCTTCACCTGAGTCAGAAAGGGCCACCCTGAACTTCTACCAGCAAATATTTGACAGTGCTTGACAACACCAGAACCATTCAGCACACCTGAAGTTTGAGTGAGAAAAGTACCCTGGATGAGAGAAGGGAGGGAAAGATAGGGGATGGAAGAGGACACATACAGTGATCAACTGAAAAACAAGTCAGTACGAAACACCAAACACTCCAAAATACCCCAAACTCAATCAGTCTGCTGCTACAGGTTTCACTACTGCCCTTCTCCACCTTCTAAATCTAAGTTCTGGTCTATGCACACAGCGATTTCTAAACTGTTCAGAGATGGCTCAACTAGAAATGGCTTTAGATATCTTATG
This sequence comes from Drymodes brunneopygia, assembly GCA_013400955.1. Lineage (NCBI taxonomy): Eukaryota > Metazoa > Chordata > Aves > Passeriformes > Petroicidae > Drymodes > Drymodes brunneopygia. Next base: position 1,461,735 of record VZTZ01024952.1, read on the forward strand.
TTACAACACCTGAGCAGAGACAATGGATCCCAAAGAAAAGAAAATGAAATCATTTTGATAGAGCAGGTAAGATATAGCAAAACGTACCAACATGATACACTTGGATATCAATAGGATATTACTTTGAGTCATTTAAGTGCAGAACATTGTCAGCCTTGAGGTGTGTCAGATACTTGGGTGAAGGATGAGAGCATTTTTTTAATAATTTAAAATCAGTGGCTTTGCTATATTAATTACACTCTGTTGGAAACTTTAATTTCAAATACCAGCATATAATCTCTCTAAGTTTCACTACTTTATGCTACACCTTGCTTTCAAATTTGTGGCTTCCAAGTACCTGAAACTGGAGAAGCAGACAACACTCAGGTGATGCACTATCCATTTTAACTTTGTGTCTGAACATTTCAGGCTTCTTGTGAGGCACTGGGAAAGTACAGAGCAGTCACCTGGAACACAGCACTCCAAGGCAAAACAGATCTTTACAACTCCCACATTGCCAGCTCATGTCCAATTTTTCATCTGCCAATATTCTCAAGTCCTTCTCTACCAGACAGCTCTCAATCATCTGGTTTGCACTGGTACTGGGGATTGCCCTGCCCCAGGTGCAGGACCTTGCATATCATACATTTATGCCTTCCACAGAAGACATACCACAGAACAAACTTATACAAAATTATAAACTCAAGTAGCACCGATCCTAAACCTTAAAGATCACAGGTAGCTGTCACAAAGCTGCCTCAGTTCCAGCTTTCTGCCAGGGCCAGCAGAGGAGGAACTGAGCAGCAGAGTCCATAAGCACTCTCCATGCTTTCCTGTTGGGGTCATCACAGTATTCAAGGTACAAGGTTAGCTCAGAAAAAACTTCTCATTTCAATCCCAGGTACAGATAAAGCACATCAGTCCAACAACAGTTTCACTGTACTATTCAACAAATATACAACCAGATTTGAGTTGTAATACTCTTTCTACTAGTGCAGAGGCATCTGTGTTGAGTCCTAATGGTGGCACTGGCTTAGTGTACAGTGCAAAATTTTCAACGAAGTATCACAGGTACCAAAATGACAATGATTAAATCCCAGTCAAACCTACTGACTGCAAACAAAGGAGGCAACAGTCTAGCAAAACCATCATGACACACTTCAGGAATTGTGCAAATATTGTATACAAGGTTCAGTTAAAAATGTATTCCATCAAAAAACACAAAGCAGCTTGCAAATTTCAAACTCAATGTAGACTTGAAAGGAAGGAATACTTTCATGATTTACACATCACTAGAACTGACATTTAAGTCATATTCTGTTGATAAAATCCCATTTCAAAGAGAAACCACCTCTTTCTCTCACAGTCATGTCAGTCTGACAACGGTAACAGAATTAAAATAGCAGCATATATTTTTCTTAAGGCCATAAGCAGACATACCTGTATTTAAATGAAGGCATGAAAAGAACAAAGAATTTGCGAGCCATTGTTTTTACATGAAATTGTTAAATTCATGCATGTACATGAATGTACATAAGAAATATTTCAGGCAGTGGTTCTTTGTACTGATTTCTGCTTCTTTCAAGCTGTGGGAAGTAACAGTCTGTAGAGGACCTTTTGTGAAAAATATTACTGAAAATGATTTGCACTTATTTGAAATGCAAATAAATCCCCTATGATTTTAAAGTTCCTTCACTGTATTTGCAACTTAAACATAATTTGTTGGCCTTTGATACAGGCAATCCCATGGAAAAAAAAAAGTGAGTTTAAGTAGACTAGAGGAGTGAATTTCCAACAATTTTACATTATAGCTCTCGTTTAAAGCAAAATAAAGTGATTTACTATTCTTTTCCATTTTATGTCATTAATTTGAATTCAACTCCTAAGCCTTTTTAAAAACACCCCAGACTTAAGCATTAGCTGGTGGCTGCACAATATCCTCTCTTTTGGAGAACATCTCAGGATGGTGCCTGAGTACTAACTCATTGTTCTAATGCTTCCGTATCTTGTATTAACATCCGAAGCATTTAGAGAATGGAAGAGTCTTCCATAAAATGCAATGTTGTGATTAATTTCTAAAACTGGCATCTTGTCCACCCACAAAGCCTTTGAGGAGCACGGGAGATACTTCCACTGCTTTCCCCCATGGTGTAGCTGGTCCTATGGCACTCTAGGACTTAAGCTCCCACTGGAATTTTGCCATGTCTTAGGGAATTAGATCACCCACTGATCACAGGGAAACCCAGTTGGATAAGCACTGGAGTCCTACGACAGACATTCCTTCAAAAAAAACCAAGAAACAACAGAAATAGAGGATGGACAGTTTGCCATCTATGAATTTCCTTGAACTTGGTGACATCCCAAGTAACAGGTGCTATTTGGAGGGACACATGCACCCTGCCACCTTTCAGATCATTGTTTCAGTGCCTTCCTGTAGCTTCGTAAATTTCAGAAATGTTTTGATAAGCCAGGAAATCAATACATCAGCAATAGAACTTCCCACCTAATGATTCTTATCTTTGATTCTCCACCAGGTAACTTTTAGTCCTCAGTGATATCACAGAATTTTTGGAGCTCCTTGGCAGCAGGGAACTGTTGGACGATACCAGCCTACCGATCTGTTACAAACTCCAAGTATCATCAGTAGTATGTGAACAAAGTGGCTTAAAAATAGAAGATGTGGTATGGTGCTGACATTCTACATATTGTGAAAATTTGAGCTTGTCAGCCTGGTAGTTGCCAAAGCAGTTTTGCAGAACTCAGAACACTGGCAGTACTCAATATGACTACAGTATTTGGAATGGTAGCCAGTAAGAGAACCATGAGCTTCAGTGAGCTCTGCAACAGAGAAAATGCTGACACCAAGGAAGAAATGAGCTTTTTTATTTACATCAGTAACACCAGATCAGTCATGGTAGTAAAAATTGAACTCTCAGATTTTCACCCACAATAGTGTGACCTTTGTATTACAGATGGAAAAGAGGATGAAAAGGAATGTGCTACCCTGGGAAGAGGAAGGATGTTCCTACATACCGAACAAATCCCTCACTGAAATCTGGAAAGCACCTTAGCTGCAGAGACATCTTTGTAATTATTGTTTCCCTGGTAAACAGTAAGGTTAAAAAACCTCTAGCTTTGTATGACACCAAGGACTCTGGTTTCAAAAAAAGGAACCTGTGCCACTAACATTAAGGTTTACTAGAATTATAAATATCCAGAATTTCTGGTGCTGAGCACGGGTACTGATTGAGGATTTTTTCCAGCCTGAAGAAGCTGGCCATGACTGAAGCCTTCATGAACACACTCCAGGGTGACTATTTTTAGCCTCACTGCTTTCAGCAGATAGAAAGGAAATGGATGCTATGTTGCTAATTACCATAGAGGCAAACTAGATATGTTCTTAAATGCAATGCCTCTTTTACATGAACTTTGTGTCAAAAAAACCAGGACAATGAGAACTCTCCAATTACAACTATTGATTTCCTTCCCCAAGGTATAAAAAAAATATTCGTGGAGTATTTGCCATAAACTCTTCTTAAATATTCATTCCAAAGCATTTCTCTTCTTCCTGAAAATGACCTCAATGCCAGGCTTGTATCAACAACATACCTTTGTGAAAAGGTACAGAACACATTCACTATGCTCTCTATTCTGAAGCTATTTCAGCTCCAGAAAAATGCAGGGGAATCTGGACGCCTGGGCACTGGGCAATCAGCTCTAGATGACCCTGATTGAGGAGGGGTATTTGGACCAGATGACTTCCAGAGGTCCCTTCCCATTTCAACCATTTTGTGATTCTGTGACTCTCACCTGGAAATGATGATATTTTAAAAAACATAAAGAAGGAAAATTTCATGTCATGCTGTAATGAAGACATTTTAAGGTAAAACAAAAAGAGAATTGCAAGTCAGCCAGCAAAGCACACTTTTTTATTCTCTGTCTCCAGGCATTTACAAAAAGAAGGAAACTGAGATCCAGTGATCAGATCAATGGTCTCTCCCAAAATTTAAGAAAGTATCAGTTTGCATAACTAATATAATTCATATGCTGGAAAGTGTATTAAAGTGTATTATACCTCTTTTTTCCCCCCCTACACAGCCCACTCAGATTAGCCCATATACACTTGCCTACCAGAAGATGAAGACAACAATGGGGTAAAAAGAACATATTAACCTTCTGCATCCAGCTGCAGATTTAAGAGAAACACGATAAAATACCTGCTTCATTACCAACAGAAGGCTATGCCTTATTTATTAGCATCATAATAATGGCTGGAAGCAGCAACCAAAATTACAACCTTTTTCATATCACTGAACAAAAAAGCATGGTAATATAAAAGACCTATTAAAATCCAGTCTCAGAACACCACTTGTAAGAACAACAAAAAATGACAGACAAAATGAAAAGGACAAGAGACAGAGAAAAGAGCCTAAGATCACAAAAAGATATATAGCAAACAAACAAAAGCAACACTCCTGACCTCTGCAACGGGGAATAACCACTTCCCTGTGCTACTGAGCTCAATTCATTTAAAATCTTGTTTTTCTTACTCGCTTTTCTCCACTACTGTTAAAAAAATGAAAAATGGATCAAAAATGGACAAACATACTGAAGTACTAGTGTGCCTGTTACTTTGCAGTCCAATTGTTCACAATTAGAATGTTATTTGCTTGATTTGTAAAAACTGGTGGGTGTCCAGGAATAATATAAAATACATATCTCAACAGTACAGCTTAACCTATACGAACATGATTAACATCAGTCTTCTACAAACTGCACATAACTCTTCAGGAAAAATGTGATTGGAAATATTCTAGCATATGAAAAAATACTTTTTTTTTACTTAATGAGTAACTCAAAACATCCCAGGGATGTGTTTTTGTACTATGGTGAATCTTACTTCAAGGCAGAGAAACTGATCTTCGATACTTGAAAAATCAAGGTTGTATTGACTGACAGGCAGATGCAATCTCAGCTCTGCAGAAAAATGGCTTCCCACCTCAAACGAACTGGGCAGCATTTGTGCAGCAAATCAGTCTTTGTGGAAAACGCACAAATGTATGCATACATATGTATTTTGGACAGGAATTCATAGCCAACTGAGCATATCTACAAGAATATATAGGAAGTGGCATGGTGGTCACATGACTCATTTTCTTCTGCTAGTAGGAAGTATTTGGGGGAAAAAAAAAGAAAATAAAGAAAAAACCTAAAACAACTCCACCAAAAAAAAACAACCCCAAACCCCGGGCATAATGCTCATTTTCAGCAATATACTGAACTGTCAGTCAGTCAATAGTCTCTCAGTACTTTAGAAAAGGTGAGCAACTCATCTGCACCAACTTAATTTCACTTCCTTGACCTAGAACACCAAACTTCAGGACTTCTAGAGGTCTCTGTAATATGGTTGTAAAGAAATGTGACTTTTCAAATGTGGAAGTTCATTAATTATTCTATAATGTTTTACAAACCATTACTCCTGAAAGTCTATTATGCATGTTTCTTCCAGCAGCTTTTTCTAAGGACTTTCTTTATACTCTCTGTAGAAAACTCTTATAAAAAAAAAGCAAGAAGATACACAAAATTCTTGCAGCCTTGTTACAAGCTGTCATACTGGCAATCACTATTTTCACTAATGACACTTCAAGACGTGTTTTTAAATTACTTAAGAAAGCTATAGGGATTACCAGCCTCATTACAGTGTTAAATGTTAGCCGTTCCAGGCTTTTGGTAATCCTAGGACTCCTTTTTTTTCTTCGCCTGGTGTATGGTTCATGAGACTTCAGTAGTTCAGATTAGGTATAGTCAAACCAGAGTATTCCAAAAGCCTTTGCAAAAGGTGACCAGCATTTCAGCATCACATTTGAGAATGAAACAAGGGCACTGGATTTATCCTTTTTTGCCTGTCATTCTCCACTGTTGCAGAAGTGCTAACAAACACTTCACACAATTCATCAACTGCTTGAGCTGCACTTCACATGTGCCTTCAAAACCTCTTCTGAGAACTGCAAGCCTGGTGCCCAACCAACCAGTGCAGAGGACCTAAGCAGTCCTGGAGTTATTTCTGTAGCTACTCGACAACATCAGTTTGAATTGGAGCTTTACAGAAGTTGCTCTCCGAGATTTTTTTTCTTCTTAACTTTACCTTAAAATGAAATGTAAAAGATACTGATGTGCTTCAAATACTTTTGAAAATATTTTTTTTCTGTGAGGAAATGGAGAAGCAGAAATGGAAAAGGGGGACTGAGAAAGAACTGGGGAAGAAGAGAGTTTGCTATGATCAGAGGGATGAAGAGAACAGACACGAGGACCAGTGCAAGGATGAAATAGGTAATGTGGCAGAAAGAATCTGAGATGGCTACAGCTGGCATGATGGTATTTTAAAAAACATAAAGGAAAGTTTCATATCATGTTGTAATGAAGACATTTTCAGGTAAAACAAAAGGAGAATCATTAGTCAGCCAGCAAAGCACACTTTTTTATTCTCTGTCTCCAGGCATTTACAAAAAGAAGGAAACTGAGATCCAGTGATCAGATCAATGGTCTCTCCCAAAATTTAAGAAAGTATCAGTTTCCATAACCAATATAATTCATATGCTGGAAAGCGTATTAAAAAAAAGAAGAAAGGAATGTTTTATGCCTCTTTTTTTCCCCTTACACAACCCCAGTTCTCCATTTTCCCTCTTTTGTGAATAGCAAATACCCCTAAGGAGTATCAAAATCTTATCCTCATCTTCTCTTAAGTCATCTGGAGCCTGAAAGGATCCTGAATGTCTGGGGAACTCCTCTCTTCCTGTGTCCCAGAGCACACAAGCTGCTTGGAAGATCTCTCTCTTTGTGGGGGTCATCAATCCAAGGTGGTTGGACATTGGGATCATGAAATTAAAATCTCTTAAGCCTTGGAAAGACAAAATTAAGGCACAGAGAATCCATCTTCACAGTGGACAGCTGACTATAGTAAGGAAATAGTCTGGTTCATGTGGGACTGACTAGGGAGGATGTGGAGCCTGCCTAAGGCAGCCTGACAGAAGGAAAAGGCAACCTATCTGGATGACATGGATGGTGGGGGCACAAGCCTGGTGTAAATACAGGGCGTGCTGCATAGTGAGCCATGTATGTGATCCCACCTGTGACACACACACTGCTACCACAGTCCACATTTGTCCTCACGGTCCCACAGGCTCGATGGGGCTAGAAGGGAACTATCATAGAGTAGCATAGGGACAGTATTTACTATGACCACTGCATAGCAAAGCTGTTTGCAGTAAGGAATGATCTGCCTATCTTTTTTCCCCACACAGTCCAAATATTTTCAAATGGAATCATGAGATCCACTCCCACAAGACAGAAATTATGACAGGTGCTTGGAAACCACATATTATTTTCCAGCTAGCCACAATAACTGCAAATGTAAAACCAATCATTAAGGTGCTACGAAGAAGAAATACACTGCTAATAAAAATTTTGTAGGAAGTTCAATAGCACAAAACCTTACTAGTGCAGGATAGTGGGAGTTTCATGGTATTTTTTCCCCTTCTAGAACCTGAAGTTCAGGAAAATTGAAAAAAATTAAATAAATCTGCTGACAACTACACTTGCAAAATGGAATACCAAGTGAAGGTCATACAACCTCTGTTTTACCTTTCTGAATAGTTATCCCTAGACACACATTTGTACCTTGTTGTGAACATCAGTATGTTGTGAACATCAGCCATCTCCATCCTTTCTGTAATCAAATCAAAAGCTGCTCCTTCGGGAAAAAAACCCTCCCGACTACATTTGTTAACACTTTCACTCACACATGTAACCAGTTTCTGTACTTTTGTCATCCTTCCTTAAACCCACATGTCACCCACCTATCTCCCACTTAACTGCTGGCAAGCACATCACAAGACCATTGCTTGGTCCTCACTCTGAAACTCTACAGAGGAGCAGGGAAACCAATACCATGCCACGCATCCATCAGCCGATCTCCTTGACCCAGATGCAGGCAGTAAAATAGACAGGATCCATATCTGCATTTAATATCAGGAAGTATATAATCCTTTCTGGTTACTGCCAGCTCTCAGAAAAAAATGATTACAGCTTTTGACAGTGTGCAGCTTCATATTCTAGATCTTAAACGTTTGAAGCAACTGCATTTAGCTTTTATTTCCTTTCCAACTCAATATTATAACACTCAAAGCCTACACAATAGACTTGCTGTTTTATCAATATTATAAATTCCACCATTGAAGAGTCTCTCTTATATAAAGCACAACAGTAAATAGAAAAATGAACAAAATGGTTTAATATAACACAGCCCTATAATGTATGTGTTTTGTCTTTAATGCTGTCACCTTTTTTTATGCACAGACTGCAGCATGTTGAAGGTGGGAGAGCATAAAGGGAGTGAAGAGAAAAGTTAGATCCTACTACTCAAATACCAGATACAGTATTTGGATATAAACCAGTTTCTTCTGAGGCTGTGACTGCTCGATGTGCTAAATCTCATGCTGATTCCCAACAGATCAGACTATTGTTTTCAACATCTTGGTAGAAGGCAAAAAAATCTTTTACAACATGTAAAGTTAGAAAGTTGGAATACACAGCCTGACAATTTTTCTAGAGGAAGGAAAAAACAACAGTACCATTGTTTTCACCTGTCAGTGTTTTCACTGCTTTTGTGTTTGTACTTCTGTTGCTCCTATAGGAGTCGAACATGACAAAATTGAAGACCAGGAGGGGTTGCATCCATGCATGCATGACAGAAAGTAGAAGGCTGAAAAATTCAAAGTTTGCATAGTACTTAATTAAAGCTATCAGTTCTGCTTTGGACTCCTGCTGAGACCTTACCAGAAGAAGCTTATCTGATCAACTATGTACAAAATGCAAAAAGGACTTGGATTGGGAAACCTGTGATTAGAACAATTTTGAAGTAAATACATCTTACATTCTATATTCATGTATGTTTAAAATTGCCAGATTGAAATGAGTCCTTTTCTTTAACATTACATTTGCCTCATACTCCATTTCCTATTGACGACAAAACCACGACAGTAATCACAGATCTCGGTCTGAAATGAAGTAGTTCACTGTACAGGAACAAACTTATGGTACTAATTTGCCAACAGCAAGAACATAAAATGTCAAAACTGAATGAACTCAGTAAGGAAATACTGGAGCAATTTAGATGACAGAGAAGGTTAATAAAATATAAGATACTGAAAATGTGTATGATACACAGAAACCAGATCAGGCATTGGAGAAAAGTGTCACTGTGCATTTTCTGTGTTTCTTTTGACATTTCTGAAACCAGTCACGGATGATTCTCTTCCTGAAATTTCCTGCTTTAAATTTCTCTATTTACAACAAACTCACAGTATAAAAGGGTGATTTAATGAAAACCCACATGCTTAAAATATATAAAGATGCACTTAAAATAAGGCACAATTCAATCCCAATTCTGATTACCAGAGAACATCATCAAGTTAATTTCCCATAAGATATATAAAATCACATAGTAAATTCTAGATGTATTCACTTAAATTTTCAGAAGTTGCCAAATGATGCTGTTAAATGTGTGTGTTGTGGTTTCCATGACACTTTTGGTATTTTCAGACACTACCTTTTCTAAGAAGCATGCCAGTTTAGGTCCAGCACTTCTCCAGAAACTCTTTCTTACTTTGGACATTTTAAATGTCTTTTCAGAGATCCTTTTTGTTTAGCATGGCACAGTGTTAAGTGGAATTAAACTCAGGTGATCCACAGAAACCCATGCTAAGGAAGTGTGTCCCGAGCAGAACAATGTAATCCCTTAAGTCCTCAGGAAACTCAGCTTCAATCACATTTTTATATAGTCGTATGCTCAGATATGAAAAGGTACATGTGCTCTAGTAAGAGATTTGCATATGATGGGATGCAGAAGTCTGCATCATCCCACCAGACAAAACCAGAGGGAGATACAAATCCCACAGCAGCCTTCATTCCCTTCCTCAGTAAATCCACCCCAAAAGCAAGATCAGTTCTGATTCTGTGTAAATCTGGTGTAAGACCATGATAATACTGAAATCACCTTTCCCTAGTAAGGCAATAATAAAGGCACCCAAGTCAGATATCACATATCATTTGCCATGAAGCACTCCTACCTTTTCAGCTTCATGTAATTTTCACTAGCTGCAGGTCTGCATTCAGCACGTTGCACCACTATTCCTTCCAGGGCAAGTTTATCTAGAATGAAAAGAAAATTAAGTAAAACTGGACATTAAAATACGATCCATGAAGATGGTCAACATTTGAATTACTTTCACTAATTAAGAATTCACTACATATAATATAATTCTAAGTTCTCAGATCAAATTCTAAAATCGCTGCTATTTAGACACCAAAGAAATAAGCAGGAGAAACACGTTTGCATAGCTAGTATACCCTACACTTCCTTGTTTTGCCTTCAGATGTTTTATATATTAAGCATGAATCACAGAGATCGAATTTTGAATAAGAGATTGCAACTCATTTCTCTAGATATTGCACTCATTATCTAGAACCATTTTCTGTAAATGGGCAATTAATACAGTCAGTGACTATGAAAAAAATAATCTACAAAGAGAACCCAATAGTCAAAGTATCCAAAATTAGTGGAAGATAAAGCAAAAGCTGATTTTATTCTCATTCTCAGGAAAAGAATACCACATTTTCTTCTTGTTACAACTTTTTTTTAAAGTTCACTAAAGGAACACAATGCAAAACAGTAATACTACAACATATGGTTAACACTCAGGGAAAAGAAGTAAAAGCTCTCAGTTAGTAATCTAGGACACCACATACATGTATTTAGGTAATACTCCTCTCTGTACATTCACCTCTGTGACGCAGTCACTTTGTCACCCTATGTGACAACCTTTTGCCTTAAGCAACAATGACTAACAGCAATAGCAGCCTACACCATACAGGTAGGTAAACCCCAAAATGAAATGCAATTTGATGCAGAAATGAAGAGAGAAATGATGGTGAGCAAATGCCTGCATTTCTACTACAATGTTCTAGTGCATAATGTGTGGATGTGGGAGGAGCACATGCCAATTTATCCATCTCTTTTGGGCATAGCCAGTGCAATATGTGTTAAACAAACACCTCTGGAATAGCCTTGCATTACAAGAAAGGATGACTTTTAAAGGCTTGATTAGCTCTCACTATTAAAATATTCTTCCAAGGGCAGTATACTGTCATTGTCACCTTCTGCTGGCAATGTCACAGAAGATGACAGAAATGCTTAGAAATACTGATGCCCAAGTAACCCAAGGCACTCTGAGACACCTCTGGGTTTCCTATCACCTTATAGGCTGAAATAATACTACATCTGCGCATCTAAGTCTGCTCTCCCTGAATAATGCCAGGAACAATTACTTTGACATCACGCATTTTAAAATTATTTCATGTAAAATTTCTTGTATTGATTCAAACTAAATCCTTGAAAGCAGTAAGAATGCCATATTTTTTCAGAGAGGTTTGAATGAAACAGAGAAAATTTGTACTAAAACACTTGTGATTTAGTGTATTCCCAGGTTAACGATCAAAAGAGACACCTTGGCAAATTTGCCTGACTTCCGATGTATCAAGGACAGAAAAAATTTATTATCTTTCTTCTTTACAGAACCTAGTAACTTATGTGTTACTAAAGTGGCTAAAGTGGTACTAACATTGCTTCTTAATTTATAATAAGAATCTGGCTTCAGCTTCTAGCAGTTGGTTTTTCTTATGACTTTCTATACTATGGTAAAGAGCCTTCCAGTACCTGGTGTTTTCTCTCTTTGAAAGTACTTCTACATTGTAGCCAAGGTGCTTCTCAATCATTTTTTCAATAAATGAACCAACTTAAGCTCATGCATTACCTCATCACAAGACATTTTTGCCATACTTAAATCACTCTGTGGTTTCCTATTTGCATCTTGTTCAATCTTGAAATGATGTTTTAAGATTACAGAGGCCAGACACCAGACAGAACACTACTGTACTGATTTTATGAAAACCATACATGGAGGTAAAATTACAGATACAGGAGCTGGAATTTCTCTCACCTCACTTAAGCCATCTGAAGGTTATTCAGCAGAATCTATGAATTCAGCTGAGAGAGGGAGGCAGGGAGACTGTCTGGTAAAAAATGGTCCCATCTGTTTTAGAATTCAATGATTTTCTGGTGGGTTTTTGTTGTAGGGTTTATTTTGGAGGAGGAGCACACACTGTCTGTGTCCCATGACTGCTTCATGTTTAGATGGCTAAAACTGGGTTAAGATCAAAAACCGAGTTCTGGGGGTTTGTGGAGTTGACTGGCTATTATATTAGTAACACAACTATTTTGAGTCTTTTCGAAGCCTCACATTTTATCTATGTGCTCTGTATTGCCTAGGTGTATAATTACCTTTGGCTTGGTGAAAATGTATTGTCTTTAAAACAGATTCTGTGAATGAAGCGACCCCAGTCACACCGTGACAGTCCTGCCATAGTTAATCACTGTCTGAACAGCACTTGTGTGAGTCATGACACATTTTATAAGCAATGATTCTCACTTACCACCATCCTTCTTGCTAATCCTGGAGGAAGCCCTTCAAACTACAACTCAAGTGGCTTCCTACTCATAATAATTCCTTTCCGATAACTGTCAGCTGGTTTTTAATCTTGTTCTGTGCTTGCCTTTTTTTTTTTCAGATAATAATCAGAATGTCACAAGGATCTAGACCATGTGCAATATGACATGCTAAGCAGGCTGCAAATGTGCTGTTACTTTAAACTCACAATCTTCAAAATTAACAAGATTGGGTTTCTTTCTTCAGAGAGCCTTTATATAAAGCCCTGCTTGCTAGCATTCATAACATTTCTAATCTTATCTACCTCTTGAACTCCATAACAATTTTTCTGCTCACTTCTATGCTACAGGTTTCAAGGCTAGCTAACCTCTATTCATCTGAACCATCTAACCCAGCTACCTGAACACTAACACGTCACTATCAATCTCCCTACACCTTGCACAATTTTCAAATTACTTTTAAGTTTTAATGATCAGGATCAGTAAAGCAGAAAGTTTCCACCCACCAACTATTTAGGAAATGAACATGCCAATTAAATATGTTTATCCTTAATATTACCACAGAATCACACAATAGTTTGAGTTGAAAAGGACCTTAAAAATCACTTGGTTCCAACCCCCCTGTCATGGTCAAGAACACCTTTCACTAGACCAGGTTGCTAAAAGTCCCATCCAACCTGGCCTTTAACACTGTAAGGGTTAGGGAATCCACAACTTCTCTGGTATCTCATCTTTGATGTCTTGGCCAATATCCTCTTTTAATTACCGCTGATCCATATTTGACTTAAATCCAGACAGAATCCAGAATGTTCCAATCATTTCACAGTACAAAGTTGTGCACGGTCTCCAAACACCGCCTTGCAGCTAAGCTTGTCTGCTGTCTAGGAACATCCACTGTCCAAAAACCAAGGCTTATATCCCACCTTCCCTGGACCCTCTTAGGGATTTTAACACAACCTAAGCGTCTAGCAGTATACACAAAGATACACACAAATGTCTATATGCAAGACTGCAGTGAGGGAACACAGTTTTTATTCCCTTTGCAGCCTAATTAGACCTCACTCACCAAACTAAAATTCAGAGACTTGGGTCTCTCTCCAACTCTTGCAGGACCAGAGTTGCAATGAAAAGATATCCAAAATGCTACACATCTGCCTTGATACTTCCATCGTCACATGAGCCTAGAAGGTAATGAATGAGTAAGGCATGAAAGTGGTAGATCCCTGTTAAAAACATACAATCAAATAGATAGTACAAAATAAATAAATAGGTCTAAAAGACTAGCTAAGATCAGAGATGAGAACAGAAAACAAGACATTTCCCCAAGAATCCATAGGTTCATCATTAGCTGCCAAATGCATGCTCACCCTGACCTCCCTGTCTGAATGCCCTGGTGCCAATTCATAACGTAATTTCAATTGTTGTCTCAGTGAGATAATAGATATGCTGGGAAGACAGATTCCAGCTTGGAATCCTGCTGACAGTCGTTATCGAAGAACAGAATATGGCAGAAACATTTAAGCCAATGCTAATAAACAGGCAGGAGAGAAATTTACTGGAATTGTGCAGTAGATGGTCTCATAGGCATTGGATTATTGTAATTTTTAGAGAAAGAGAGATGGACTGGCTTGGAGACTTTAATGTATTAATCTTCTAGTCTAACTGCACTCAGCTTTGATTTCCAGCCACTATCTTGTTGGACCATTGACTGCTAAGCTGAAGAGCCTGCTAGGAAAGCGTTTTTGCCCATCCAAGCACTTACGTAGTCTCCACCTTTATCAAGCCAAATAAAAAGAAATAATGTTTTCTTGAACCTTGATTATGCCAAGTTTTCAGCTACTTAATCGTTCTTATTGGCCTGAGAAAGTTCAGTTCATGCATGTCTATCCTGAGACATTGTCTCTCACAGCCAGACTTGACAGCACGTGGGACAGGTTCTGGTGATTACCAACTCCTCTGCCTTGTGAGTGGTGCCAAGGAAAAAAGGAGATGAAGACCACACTGAGGATGCATGGTTCCCAGACAGCAGGAAAAAGGAGATGAAAGTGCAGTAACGACAGGCTGTGGGCACACATGCCTCCAGCTCCTCAGTTGTTAAAAGATAGACTGTTGCTTCCCAGCTGTCGTGGTTCAATGCCAGCCAGCAACCAAGCCCCACGTAGCCATTCACTCACTGCCCCACCAGCTGGATCAGGGAGAGAATTGGAAGGGTAAAAGCTGGAAAACTCATGGGCTGGGATAAAGACAGGGCCCTATTACATATAACAGCTACTTGGAAAGACAAATGCCATCACTCCAAATGTCCCCTCTCTTCCTCCTTCTTCCCCCATTTTTTATACTGATGATGATGTCACATGGTCTGGAACATTCCTTTGGTCATTTTGGGTTACCTGTCCTGGCTGTGTCTCCTCCCAGCCTCCCATGCACCCTGAGCCTCCTCACCAGTGTGGCAGTACAAAAAGCAGAAAAGGCCTTGGCTCTGTGTAAGCTCTGCTCAGCAATAACAAAAACATCTCTGTATCATCAACCCTATGTTCAGCACCAATCCAAAACATAGACCCATACCAGCCACTGCAAAGAAATTAACTCTACCCCAGCCAAAATCAGCACACCAGCATCCAAGTCAGAAGCCCTGGTAGCTCACACTACTCACTTAAACCGTCTGCTGCTGTCTCAGTGCAGCTTCCCAGGCTTTTGCATGTGTTGGCTGGAGAGGGAACAGCTCCCTCCCTCACTAGACCTAGCTCTGCTCTTACAGACCAAAGGCATTTTGTGGCACCTCTCTTGCCTCAAAGCTAATGCCCTTCTCAGACCATCCTTCCCTGGCAGCCATGCAACAAGGAACAGGATCACCAGGTCTTCACTTGGCATTCCCTTATTTAGGCATCCAGTGATAGAGCCTATGTTTGTTTTACTGACCACTGCACAGAACGATGACCTCATGCTCAGCTGTCAATGATGTATTATACAGAGATCAGAGCCTCTGCCCCAACTCTCCTGCAAACGTAAGTACTGCAAACTCTGTGTACAGTGTATTCCTGGGCCACATAAACTTTATATGTAGTGATAATAAAATGTTATCCTAACCAACTCTCCAAAAGGTTCTGCATCAGTGATGTGTATCATCTCCAAAACTATCAGCAACTTCCTCCTTGATCACTCACTAGAAAAAAACTGGACCAAGAACCAAATCACAGCAACCTCTGAGTGACAGATTTCTGCTTAACATTTGCCAGTTTGAAGCCTGCAGATAAATTCTGTATAACTAAATGACAGGGAAACCAATATGGTATATATGCTACTACAAAATGACAAATGAAACATACTGAAGGATTTAACAGAAAAAAGCATCACCTGCTTTGCTGAACAAATTCTAATTAAAAAGGGCAAAAAAATTGGCACCAACCATTTTCTCTTCACCCATATTAATCAGTATTATATTACCTTCCCTTAATTTTTAACTGATTGATTTCCAAGTCAGATATTCTATCGTTTTTCATACAGTACCTTTTCATATTTAAATACCCTGCTCATCCAAATCATCTTTCAAATACTGGCATAGCATTTGCTTTTCCAGTCTTGTAGAATTGCAGTGCTCAAAAATTATTAAAAATATCAACAGCAACTTAGATAGTTTCTTAGACAGCTCTTTAGAAACACTTGAATGCAAATTTTTCAGACTTGCTGAATTGAAAATCTTTAATTTTAATTACTATGTAGAGCTTGTCTTCAATAGCTGTTAATCAACATCTGGAGATATTAAAATGAGAATTTCTATGCTACCAACACTGTGAGACAGGAGCTACTGAATGGTCTAATTGTCCAACAATCTGCCCAATTTTCTGTGTTATGATATTAAATGACTAGCAAACTGCCTCAATAACCCTAACAGATTGCATTAGCATGGCTCCCTAATACACTTCTAAATTTCTCTCCCTCTAATAGCTGGGAATTTTCCTCATATTCTTTTGTACTCCAATAAAAAATGTAGCTGGTTTCTGTAACCCAGGTTATTTTCACGGACAGGCTGTCGGTGAAGTTGATGCTCTTTGGATAGGCAAGTAAGCTGAACCCCTGGTAAAGCACCAACTTTTCCATGGTCTGTTCTGGTCCTGAATGCTCAGCTCTATGGCATGCTCAAGCTTCCAGACCAGGAGGTTCAGGAAGAGGGTGGATGTTGAGTGAGAGTGAGGTTGTTTTCCAGAAGGAAATATGTAGGGCAGAATAAGGGGCAGACGCCTAGCCTCCTCCTCCTAGGTTTTGTTCTTCTGTGTAGCTACTAGACACCTGCACTGCCTCCAGGACAGCTTGTCTGAGCAAGAACCGGGAAATCTCTGTGTATTTCCCTTCTGGTGCAACCCAAAGGGTGAGTAACTCGGAAAGGGAGTACTACTATCATAGTCACTCTCCTAAGTGTGCACAAGGGTGCTCAGTGTATCTCCTGACTTAATCTGAAACCAAAACAATATCCTTTCAATTGCTGGATTCCAGCACTATTCCCTACTTCAACAGCAATCCCAGCATACAGGTGACACTAATAATTTGTAAAGCAGCAGGCACTTCAGGATTGCTACCTACCAACATAGGCAAGCAGGACACTTCAGCTGGATAGGGCAGAAACAGTTCACTTACAACATGGGAAAGCACCCGGCAGCAAATTACTCTGTCTCAATCCAAGTGGGAAGCAAGAAGTTCTGAAATGCACTTGGCATTTTTCAGCTATTACACATTAGTACGCAACACAAAAGACTCTCAGAGCACAAACACAGTCAAAGTCTCTAAGCTGATTGCAAGGAACACTTCCATATCTTTGCCAAAATGAACTTTTGGATGATCTTCCAGTGCATTAACAAAAGGACAGAAAAAAGGAAATCCAGCATAGCTACACCTTCAAAAACCGGTGAATTATATGAAATCACCCCACTAAAATTACATGCACTACAATACCATATGTATCACCAAGTGCACAGGAACAATGAGGGCTTTTTGGGAAAGTCTTGTAGCATGGCACAGAAAGTGGAAAACTCTCAGCCAGAAACACCAGGCATTAATTCTGTGTTACAGATGATTGTCAGCTGCAGTGAAATAAAGCTACTTGGGTTTGTGGGGATGAAAATTTTACAGCAGCTCTAAATTTTTCAAGTCTCAAAGGTTTAAGTGTAAATATTCATGAACTCCACAGAGTATATTTTCCAAATCTGTTTTGAATATTTTAACATACAAACCACTAAAATGATTTTGCATGATCTTTCAAAGAATACTTACTTGTTCACAGAAGTGGAAAATATCAACTGCAAGTGTTAGAACACTGCGGAGATGATGAAAACTTAAGAGAACACATACTGTTCTGTAAATTCTGTCTATTAAAATGCAGACAGCTTAACTGGACATAGAAAATTTCTTGTCTTTTACAAATCCTTTCTCTCCTTGGAAATCCCTGCTCACTTGTACCAGGATGCTCCTAGTTCAGCTTCAAAGTATTTCAAGTTCAGTGTGTGAGATGAAAGCACCACCTATCATTCTCTTAAGGTTTAAAAGACAATAAAATGGTTCAATATTTTAGCTATGCACGATCTAAGCACATTATGTGAATTTTCCATCACTTGACAAACTAAATTTGAATGGATGTCTCCTGTAATGGAAAGAAAATCTTACTTGAAACTAATTGGCTTTTTCATTTTCTCAATTACTAATTCAGTAACCTGAACTTGAATAACTTAGTAATTTGTGAAAGGAATTAATTTTGAAAAAAAGTCCAAATGTTTAAAAACTAGAAGCTGATTGAAATGTTTGACTGATGTTATGTTAAACATATCCATGGCATCAAAGAGTTAAAAATAAAACCATTACTAATTCCTGGTAAATTAAACCTAATTAATAATACCTGCTTAATATATCACATAGAGCAGCAGAAAAATTCAGCATATCAGCACTAGGGATAGCGCTAGGGATACCCTGGCAAGGAGAAGAGTGAGAGAAAAACATTTATTTCCACTAGAGTCAGTTATCAAATAAGAAAATATTATAGTGATTATTCTATGATATCAATAAACAACCTTACAGACAGTGGGAGCAGTAGGAATAAGATATTTAGAAACAGAGCAGAAGAATTTACAGAAAAATAATCTGCCTTTCCACTGCTAGTCAGACAAAGCAGGACACATCTACCTGTAAAGTGAAAAATACATCTTGAAAAACATGGAACCTCCTCCTCTCCAGGTCTAACCCAAGGGAAGCCTTTGCTCCCACCCGGGCTGGGGGATGCATGCAGTGGTGACTCCTATCTGTCCACTCCCCAAGGAAACGCTCATAGAGATGTGTGGAGAGCTTTTCCTTCTCTGCCCTAAATTGCAAATGTTTAAAGGGGAAATCTTTTTCTAAGAGGCAACTGGGAGGCTCAAAGCACAGGAGAGAAGATAAGCATTTGATTCCAGTGTGCTCTGCCAATGTTTCTGCCTCCCTGTACCCCAGTGTTGCTAAGCTATGGTGTTATGTGATGTTCAAAGCTATCTGTAGGCACACAAGCCCTTTGTTCCACAGGGCAGCTGAGTTTTTCTGTCGAGAAAGAACAAACTGATGCTAGACAGTTTGGTAACTTAAAAACCATCACCAATATAAATGGTAAATCCTCCCTGTAAAACAGTTTTAGTCTATGGCACACAGAAAGGCAAAAAAACAAAACCTAACCAGGCTGCTGTTCTTGTGATGGTGAGGATACTCCTTTTGACTGCAAATAAAAGATTTTGCCACAAACTTAAAACAGTCAGACCAACAAGTCCTTAGCACTATTCCCAGGGTATCTTCTGTAGAAACATCTTACTGCTTATATGTGCCTGATAAACGAGTGACATGCATGGGCACACATTCCACAGATGACACCCCCTTATACACACAGGGACACCTTTCGTTTCTGTGTTATCCTGCTGTATGCATCAAGCACTGTAATCAGTACTAAAAAACAATGTGAAAAAACAAGCTTTGTGAAAATAAAAATCCTTGAAACATAAATGCAGCTGTTTAACACCATAAGCACAAAACATGATTTGGCCAGCTGACACTATAAATACATCTTCAAGTATTAAAAATAAGTTGCCAATTAGTATAGCAGTATTTCTATGCAGAACCCCCTAAGCTATGCAAACTACTTAGACTTAAAGGAAAGAAACAAAACAGTTGTTATACGCTTCTTCCCTTACACAGTTAAATGCAAATTCTCTCTTACAGTCATATTCCTGCTATCTCCCTGCACACACAGCTGATACGCCACCTACTGCAAACCCAAGCTGACAGTCGGAGCAATGCAAGCAGCATTTCCATTCCAGCATCGAGCTGGAGCTGAATAAAGGTGCTTTTTAATAAGAAGCATCCTCTTTGCAAGCTGACAAGAGCAAAGCAGGATAGCTGGATTTTTGTCCCAGCTTCAATAATGGAGAGAAAAGGAAGCAGGAGAGAAAATGAATGCGAAGAAAAAAACAGCAACTCTGAGAGCTCCGAGCTAGACAAGGACTATAAAACGACTCTGATTACTCTGAATGTCGGTGGTTATCTATACATCACACAAAAACAGACGCTAACCAAGTATCCAGATTCTTTTCTGGAGGGGATCATAAATGGAAGAATAATGTGCCCATTTGATGCAGATGGTCATTACTTCATAGACAGAGATGGACTCCTTTTCAGACACATCCTCAACTTCCTACGGAATGGAGAACTTCTTCTACCAGAGGGGTTTCGAGAAAATCAACTTTTGGCACAAGAAGCCGAATTTTTCCAGCTTAAGGTACTCTCAGAGGCAGTGAAATCAAGGTGGGAGAAGGAACAGCTAGCATCTCGAGAGACTACTTTCCTGGAAATAACTGACAGCCACGACCGTTCACAAGGACTTAGAATCTTTTGTAATGCTCCTGAATTCATTGCAAAAATAAAATCCAGAATTGTACTGGTGTCCAAAAGCAGGCTGGATGGATTTCCAGAGGAATTTTCAGTATCTTCAAATATTATTCAATTCAAGTACTTCATAAAGTCTGAAAACGGTACACGATTGGTACTGAAGGAGGACAACACCTTTGTCTGCACCCTGGAAACTCTTAAATTTGAGGCCATAATGACGGCTTTAAAATGTGGATTTAGACTGCTGACCAGTCTGGATTGTTCAAGAGGGTCGATTGTTCACAGTGATGCACTGCATTTTATCAAGTAATCACAGAGGCAAAGGAAACGAGCACACAGCCAGTAAACCTCCTTGAGCTGCAGCCTCCTGGCATCACAAAAAATGCATCTAACTAGCCCTGTACCACAGAGCTCAGCTGCTAATCAACTGATGTGAGCTAATGGTATGTAAATCTCATAATGACATCTATCTCTGGCTTACTTAAGCTGAATGAACATTTTATGCCTGAATTTAACAAAAATTATCTGCTAACATTGTAAACACAGATGGAATGCTTTATGCTCTTTGTAATTCTCAGTGCTGTCTTTCAACCAGAGAGTCAAGCTGAATTTTTGTGTACCTGTGTGATGAACGTGCATATACCGAACTGCTCTGCTGAACAGCAGTGAGAGTATTTTCATATAATAAGCAGGCTTAGTTTTGCTTATAACAAATTCAGAATTGATTTTAACTGGAATAAATGATTTCGACTGTTCATTAGTGTTTATGGTAATCTATTGTACTGAATCTGCAAAAAACAAGACTGCAAGAGAGTTGAAAATAACCAACTTGATTTTTAAGTTAAATGGTTTCTCAACTCACTTAGCCCCAAATTTATACCATACTGCTACATTAATAGCAATTGCCAGAAACACGTAAACCAACAAAATAATGCAGGGGGAAATTCATTTTATTACAGGAAATGGATCCAATCTGCACAGAATGTTAAATTTTCTAATCATACATGTATATCAAATAGCTAATAAAAGTATTTAACATTAAGTTTAGTGTAACAGGTTTCCAGTAATGGAATCCTACAACGCCACAGTCAGTATTTCCTAGCAATCACTTGTGCTCCTGAGGACAGGCAATGAACAGAGCCCTAGCTTTGCACAGTGGCTTACTAAATGCAATGAGTACTATCATTTCTGAACAGACCACCTGCTGGCATTGAAGACAATTCACTCTAAGTAATGGAATAAATACCTTCATTCTCCTCATCTCCACTATTTATCAAATCTTCTAATTTATATTTTAAAAAAGTTTTCAAAGTTTCTATAGAACAACTGTAACTAATTTAAATACAAGCATTACAAACCACAAAAGTGAACTGAAAAATCATCACAAATGGCAAGAAGCTACACTAACTCTAAGTTTTGTTTGCCTTTGAAACCAATCCTCATTCACAGCTCATAGGAACCCAAAATTCAAGTAAAATGTTTATAAAGAAAGAAAAATCCAACGAAGTAGTTCTCCCAAAACATAGATTTTGTACAGAAAAAAAATAATGCCAACAAAATGCAGTCCAATCCATATTAGAAGTGACAACCAAGGGAAACAACTAACACAAGACTGGCTGAGAATAATTGTGGTTTGGATTTTAAAGGGAACAAATCAAACGTTAGTGGCAAGGGCTGAGAATAAAAATGCAAGGTCCACTTATCCCTCAACATGAAACTCTTTTTCACTTTTAACATACAACAGGTGCTGTTAACCAGGTCATTTGCTAGAGATGAATTAATACAGGGATGCTACATCTCCAACCAGGCAGCACTGACTGAAACATATTCCAATACGATTTTATCCAATGAGGGAATTCAACCTCTCCAGAATACTCCATCAGAATGAATCCACTGTCTAGAAATGATGAAGTTTTCCATCTAGTCCTCATGTTACAGAGTTACAGCTCACAAAAGATGTGGTTCAATAAAAGATGTGGTTCTAAGTGGAACTTTTCCAGACTCTAATGTTTAAAAATCAGATCACTTTACATTTCAGGCTTACAAGCTGAAGAACTGTCCATGTATCCCAAAACTTCTCAGAATTTGTCCAAATGCATTAACTATATACACACAAAAAATACATAGTAAAATACGATTATTTACATATTCCACCAGCATGTATCATCTTCTCTCCTCCCCCTCCAAGCTATATTCAAATTGATGTATTGAAAAAAAATCCTCATTAACCACTAATCTTGTGCTTATAAGAATCTGTAGGACTTCTGTGAAAAGCAAATGTGAAAGCTTCCCTAAAAGAAATAAAAAATCCTGTTGATCTTCTAGGACAAGAACTAGAAACATAATTACACTGAACAATTAGATGAAAGCCTGTGGTAGACACAATTCTCTACATGAGCAAGAATATGTGGCACGACAATTTAAAAAAGCACCATAATGAATCCACAAGTTTTAAAGCAGCATGCTCACAGTGCTGTCAAATACACAGCCTGCATCAGCACAAAGTCTGGAGGAGGCTGTTGCTCCCAGGATATCAAGTCATCCATTTGCATTTAAACGCTTTTGATTATAACCTTCATTTGTCCTGGGTCTTTGACTGAGATTTAAAATGTCATTGCAGTTGAAAAGAAGGAAAGTGAAAACCAATTTTTATTCCAAACAATTAATATATGCTAATTAAAATACATTGCGGTTGCTCGCCTTTCAGCTGGCCTCTTAGGATGCCAAACATTAAGGAATCAATTGTTAGCACTTCCCTTTCAGAAGGCAGCACCAGTTTTTTATTGGAGCATGACCTTCACTCAGGAAAAATCAGAGAATTTGATGGGTCTGCATTTATTGTAGAAAATACTTTCAGAATATAAGTTATTCATAAGCTGATAATCATAGGTAACATGGAAACCATCTGAAGCATCTTCTAAGAACATTCTATAGCTATTCATAAAACATTTATTTGCCAAGCTTCTGGTTCAGAGTATCTACTGCCCGCTCAACCTATGAAAGCGAACTTGAAACCTTTTTTTTTTTTAAGTGAAAAATGTACCTCTGTAATCATCATTAAAATAAATACCTGTGTTGTTTGGTTGGTTTACTGTAGGTTGGTTTTTTTGTTCGTTTGTTTAAAGTTCAATGATTCATTACCTTACATAATTTTAACTGGATTTTTTGTATATTTCTATGTAAGTAACACTGACATCTATGGCACACACGTAAAGTCATCTGCTGCAACACTGACTTCAGTCTTGTTTCTTTTCCCTTTTTCATGAGCAGTGATCTATATCTGCAAGTGTCAGGGTTTGAAATTTTTACATGGTACCTCTCATCAAAGGCATCTCACTCACCTCTTTGAATTACACAGCAGAAATGAATACGGAGGTAAAAAATTTAATTGTCTTCCCTATTCAAATTAAACAAATCCACAACTGTCTTGAATCATGCCATATCAGCTACAATTAGACACTTCAAACTAAATATAAACTTGAGCAATTTTTCAGGGTGGGAGTGTCTTGCTTTGGTATATGAACAAAAAGACCACATAAAACCTCAATACTGTGAATAATGTTTCCTTTGTACTCCATAAACATCCTAAATACAACATAAATATATTTTGCATGTGTTCAGTCAGTCAGGTGGATATTTGTGTTCCACCACAGCAAGATGAGCCAGAAAAAGTACCCACTTATACATCAGCTACCTTTTCTGTCTTTTCTTTAAGGCTGGAAATTTCATATTCAATAATTACTATGACAATATGAAAGCCACAAAATCAAGTGCTAAAGTCAGAAATATCCACTGTTGTTCTAACAACATTAACATTACTTAGTATATGATGTGCATGCAAAATATTTCTATTCTCCTTTCTCTCATTAAGACTTGGATCACAACAAACTTATCAGAACTGTCCTCCAAGTACCAGGAAGGAATGACAACTACCCTAATTTCTCTGTTGATCTTCAATTGCTCCAGTAGGAGTCAGAAGGAGCTTCCTCCCACTTCCCCAGGGAGGCACTTAACCTGCTCCTAGGCTTGGTCTGCTCTACCTCCCTGCCTGTTTCCTCAGGTGAGAAAAGGGGTCATCGAGCAGAAAGGATAGAGGCAACTGAAGGCAGGACTAAATTCCATAGACTATAAAAAATTATCCTTGCCCCTATTAACTTCTTGAATGACTACTCATGGAAAGATATAAATAGCTGCCAAACTGACCAAAATGCTGACACTTGGATGCCCATCTTTCCCCAGTGGTGGAGGAGAAGCCAAGGATTCTATCACACTTGGCGGTACACTGGCATAGGTACTAACTATGTGGATTTCTATATGAGAATAAAACCTACAAGTGGCTGCACTATGTCAGACTAAGGCCTGTTTTAGCCCAGTTTTCCCTGGTGACTGTGAGCTGTTTCTAAACCCAGAGACCTCACGTGTCAGGGAGAATCCCCATTTTGGATCCTTTGATCCTCACACTCTTTCCCCTGGTCTTGTTCTCTCCTCCCATCATACAACCATTTTTCATTTTTCGTTCACCGTACCCCTTCCTTCCACCACACCAGTAGTGGGGCTTTGTCAGGGATGCCTAGGAAAGAATATACAACAGGGAAAAATATATACAATCCCCACTCAAAGTATTTCTTCAGTCTCCAACCACTTACTGCCCAATGACTTCCAGAGTCAGATGTGGTTTCTGGAAGTAGTCTTGATGGTGTGAAATACACAGGGTGCACAACACGGTCAAATTGCAGCTCCAACTCTGTACCTTCAGTACTGACTCATCCACTGATCAGTGTTTCACAGCCTCAGAATTGCACTATTGATATTTTCAAAGGCTCATGTCTTATTTTTTATTTTTTGCACTTGTACCTATTACAACTGTTTAAGTGACAACAGGTCACTTGTTTTCTACAGTCGGTAAAAATTACATCATCATTTGCAGAAAATCAGTGTCATTGTTATTTTCATCTCTTAAAAGCTTTACAAGGTTTCCACTCAATAAGACAAGAAGAGGTTAAGAAAACTATCTTCTTCCTCCACTCCTCATTAGTATACAAGCAGAATAAATGCAGGCAACAAATAATACAATTTAATAAGAGAAGTGTCTAATCCATTAATTTATTTGTGTAGAAGGGTCATGTTGCCCTAATGCTGCTGACTGATAAATCAGGATTGGGAATGAAGAGCACAAGTTGACTTGGGTCTGTGACAAAATAAATACTATCTTCCTAGGCTAGATCATCTTTGCTAAATAACTATTACATAAACCTAACGTTATCTGCTGCCCTGCAACAGAGGGTAGATTGACAAGAAAGTGACTACTAGTTAATGAAATGAAGGAGTCCTTATAAGAAGAGAGAAACTTGCATAATTACTGGGTTGAAACAAAACCAATAGTAAGGCACAAGAAATTTAGGATCAGAAAAAATAACATTTTAGGTTTTATTTACATTTGAAATGGACATTCTGTAACTCCTATGCACTGGTATATCCCACAGAACATTGTCTCAAAACACTGCCTTTGTAAATCATCATCATTCCCAATAAAATGCCAGAAAATAAGCAGCATGGCAAGGACTGGGGAAGGTAGGAGGAAGATGTATGATGACACCTGAGGAATGCAGATGAGCAAGCACTCCAAAAAAGAAACTGCAGTTGCCTTCCTTTCTGAAATTGTGTAATATTCTGTAGAACTAGACAGTTGATTGCTTTTTCCAAAAATGTTCATAGTAGGAGTACCACATACAGCTAATGCAACAGTCTCCCAAGAAGCTGTTTCTATCTGTGCTGTTCAAAAGCTGGTACAATAATTATAGCTGTAAACAGCAGCTACTCATTTAAAACCATTATAACATGATGATATACAAGCTCAACATGCTAGGATTTCAAAACCAAGTTGTTAGAAGATGACTCCTATAAATTGAGTCATCCTGAATGTCTGTAAGTTTCTCCTGACAATGTTAAAAATTACCACAATATTGCCTTATCCACTGGTGGTGTGACTTTGGGGGACATAACCTTGGTTTACAGACAGTTCAGGAAAGCCATCATCTTTCTGGGCATTAAAGGAGGATTCCACTAGCTCCACCCCAAGCATTATTTCAGTTTTGCAAAAAGCTAGATCTCTACACTTTTCCAGGATGCATCTTTTTTTTCCTTTGACACTACCAAACTTTCCGTGGCAGCTTTGTTCCAGGTATGGAAAGCCTGCTCTAATCGAAGCACACAGTTTTCTTGCTCACAGCTCCTGAAGAGAGATTTGGCATCCTGTGTAAGAGGGTGGCACTTTACCAGCAACAGAAAAGCATGAAGGAGATGAGAATTCCAAGGCTGCTTGCTGGGGAAACGCCCCAATAAGATTAAGTTCCAAGGGGCTTGCTAGACTCTGGAGTCTGATGCTCAGGGAAGTTTGCAATGCTGGACTCCCCCAGCTGTGAGGATGGGGAGGGAGAAGTGTGGTGAGAGAGCCTATGAGCACTGTGAGATGAAGAGAAAGGGACTCAGTGTCAGTGTCAGCTAAGGGTCTTGGTTTTGTGGTGAAGATAGATGCCCACACAGTGCAACGCTGAAGTTAGACAAGTAATGCCTAATAATCCTGAAATTAATAAATAAATAATGAGGAAAAATCTTACAAAATTCTCTTTTTGCTCTTCATATGCCAGCTTTCAAAGAGGTAATTTTCTTTATTGTAGCAGAAGTNACAAAATGGGGGGGGCGGGGGGGGGGCAAATGGCTGGGGAGTGGGGGAAGAAAGGGGAAAATAGAGACTGAGTGTAACAGTACTGGACCAGACTAAAGGCCTGCTTTGCCCAGCATCATGATTCCAGTAAAGTGGTCTCAAGTGGACATCTATGAAGAAACCTAAGGACAGTTCAGTAATGTATAATCCTCCTACTGGGTACGCATCCCAGTCTCCACCTGGCTTTTGTGGCTTGGGGTCTCTCAAATCAGATGTCCTCTCAATCTTAGTCCCCTTAGCTGGATTTGGGTTGACGAGAAGCTCAACATAACCCAGAAACCTGAGCTCACAGCCCAGAAAGTCAATCCTATCCTGAGCTGCATCAAAAGAGAAGTGGCCAGCAGGTCAAAGGAGGCAATTCTGCCCCTCACCACTCTCTTGAAACCCCATGTGGAATACTGCTTCCAGTTCTGGGGTCTCCAGCATGAGAACGACACAGACCTGTTGTACAGGTCCAGAGAAGGGCCACAAAGATGATCAGAGGACTGGAACACCTCTGCTATGAACACAGGCTGAGAGAGCTGGGGTTGTTCAGCTCAGAGAAAAGAAGGCTCCAGGGAGACCTTAGAGCACCTTCCAGGACCCAAAGGGGACTACAGGAGAGAGACTTTTGACAAGAGTATGTGATGATAGGACAAGGGACAAAGGCTTTCAAGAGAAAAAGGGTGGGTTTGGATTAGATATTAGGAAGCAATTCTTTACTGCGAGCATGGTGAGATGCTGAACAGGCTGTGCAGAGANGCACTTGTACCTATTACAACTGTTTAAGTGACAACAGGTCACTTGTTTTCTACAGTCGGTAAAAATTACATCATCATTTGCAGAAAATCAGTGTCATTGTTATTTTCATCTCTTAAAAGCTTTACAAGGTTTCCACTCAATAAGACAAGAAGAGGTTAAGAAAACTATCTTCTTCCTCCACTCCTCATTAGTATACAAGCAGAATAAATGCAGGCAACAAATAATACAATTTAATAAGAGAAGTGTCTAATCCATTAATTTATTTGTGTAGAAGGGTCATGTTGCCCTAATGCTGCTGACTGATAAATCAGGATTGGGAATGAAGAGCACAAGTTGACTTGGGTCTGTGACAAAATAAATACTATCTTCCTAGGCTAGATCATCTTTGCTAAATAACTATTACATAAACCTAACGTTATCTGCTGCCCTGCAACAGAGGGTAGATTGACAAGAAAGTGACTACTAGTTAATGAAATGAAGGAGTCCTTATAAGAAGAGAGAAACTTGCATAATTACTGGGTTGAAACAAAACCAATAGTAAGGCACAAGAAATTTAGGATCAGAAAAAATAACATTTTAGGTTTTATTTACATTTGAAATGGACATTCTGTAACTCCTATGCACTGGTATATCCCACAGAACATTGTCTCAAAACACTGCCTTTGTAAATCATCATCATTCCCAATAAAATGCCAGAAAATAAGCAGCATGGCAAGGACTGGGGAAGGTAGGAGGAAGATGTATGATGACACCTGAGGAATGCAGATGAGCAAGCACTCCAAAAAAGAAACTGCAGTTGCCTTCCTTTCTGAAATTGTGTAATATTCTGTAGAACTAGACAGTTGATTGCTTTTTCCAAAAATGTTCATAGTAGGAGTACCACATACAGCTAATGCAACAGTCTCCCAAGAAGCTGTTTCTATCTGTGCTGTTCAAAAGCTGGTACAATAATTATAGCTGTAAACAGCAGCTACTCATTTAAAACCATTATAACATGATGATATACAAGCTCAACATGCTAGGATTTCAAAACCAAGTTGTTAGAAGATGACTCCTATAAATTGAGTCATCCTGAATGTCTGTAAGTTTCTCCTGACAATGTTAAAAATTACCACAATATTGCCTTATCCACTGGTGGTGTGACTTTGGGGGACATAACCTTGGTTTACAGACAGTTCAGGAAAGCCATCATCTTTCTGGGCATTAAAGGAGGATTCCACTAGCTCCACCCCAAGCATTATTTCAGTTTTGCAAAAAGCTAGATCTCTACACTTTTCCAGGATGCATCTTTTTTTTCCTTTGACACTACCAAACTTTCCGTGGCAGCTTTGTTCCAGGTATGGAAAGCCTGCTCTAATCGAAGCACACAGTTTTCTTGCTCACAGCTCCTGAAGAGAGATTTGGCATCCTGTGTAAGAGGGTGGCACTTTACCAGCAACAGAAAAGCATGAAGGAGATGAGAATTCCAAGGCTGCTTGCTGGGGAAACGCCCCAATAAGATTAAGTTCCAAGGGGCTTGCTAGACTCTGGAGTCTGATGCTCAGGGAAGTTTGCAATGCTGGACTCCCCCAGCTGTGAGGATGGGGAGGGAGAAGTGTGGTGAGAGAGCCTATGAGCACTGTGAGATGAAGAGAAAGGGACTCAGTGTCAGTGTCAGCTAAGGGTCTTGGTTTTGTGGTGAAGATAGATGCCCACACAGTGCAACGCTGAAGTTAGACAAGTAATGCCTAATAATCCTGAAATTAATAAATAAATAATGAGGAAAAATCTTACAAAATTCTCTTTTTGCTCTTCATATGCCAGCTTTCAAAGAGGTAATTTTCTTTATTGTAGCAGAAGTCAGAGGAATTAACTTTTTTTTTAAATTGTTAATATAAAACTTCAAGCTACAATCTCCTGCTGCAGAAAGCCATTTGTTAGCTCCTAGGAGGTTTCTGATTTTGTACCACAGTGAACAGATGAAGAGAAAAAAAAAAGAATAGGTCAGAGGTGGATACAGACTCTCTCAATTAGGAAGAAAAAATAAGCAAACAAACTAGCAATGAACAGGCTAAGCATGAAAAAATGTAAACAGAACAAGCAACTGTAACACCAAACCCAGTCATTTATTGCCTCTCTATACCTTAAATAAGGCCTTTGGCAAGTATTAGGGATAAAACAGTACATTTTCTCAATGCTGAACCTGGTAATCTCAGAGGAGACAAATTAAAGGTCCTGCCAGCCAGGTTTATAAGAATCAGCTAAATAGAGGAAAAGGTACTCTTAGGTTAGAAGTCTTATCAATACTAACATTATCTAAGGTCTGCAGCACTGCCAGGTCTTGTGACATTTCCAACACATTTTCTAAAATGAACAGTGAATCACGTTCTTTCCCAACAGGGCATAAATCTAACATGTAGGCTGTCTAATGCCTTTCCATATGATGATAAAAGTCCACTTCCATAACTTTTCTGCCATGCCAAAACTACGATTTCTGGATTTGCCTACAGAGTACAGCACAGAAATCCCTAAGACAACCTGGATGAGTAGGCCAATATGCTGTAGCACAGCTACACACTGCTTCTACATCACCACTGTTATTGGCAAGATGCTGGGGCTGGAAAAGCCTGATAGCTCAGGAAGAGCACAAAATGAGCTTTGCCAGACTGTTTCCAGACTCAAGCATACAAAAGGTCAGGTCCTCCAACTGCACTACCATCTCCAATGCCCTTGTAGTTGCAGTTACCACAGGCAAAGTTAACTGACTACACACAACCTTGAAAGAGCTGATCTTGCCTTTGCTTTAATTGCTTTCCCCCAAAAAAGTTATCTCCCTGGTTAAAAAGAAGAAGCTTTAACTAAATATCCCTGGTGGAAGCAGTGTAAGAATACAAAATGGGGGGGGCGNCACCACTCTCTTGAAACCCCATGTGGAATACTGCTTCCAGTTCTGGGGTCTCCAGCATGAGAACGACACAGACCTGTTGTACAGGTCCAGAGAAGGGCCACAAAGATGATCAGAGGACTGGAACACCTCTGCTATGAACACAGGCTGAGAGAGCTGGGGTTGTTCAGCTCAGAGAAAAGAAGGCTCCAGGGAGACCTTAGAGCACCTTCCAGGACCCAAAGGGGACTACAGGAGAGAGACTTTTGACAAGAGTATGTGATGATAGGACAAGGGACAAAGGCTTTCAAGAGAAAAAGGGTGGGTTTGGATTAGATATTAGGAAGCAATTCTTTACTGCGAGCATGGTGAGATGCTGAACAGGCTGTGCAGAGAAGCTGTGGATGCCCCATCCTGGGCAGTGTTCCAGGCCAGGCTGGATAGGGCTCTGAGCAACCTGGTCTAGTGGAAGGTGTCCCTGGCCATGGCAGGGGGGTTGGAACTATATGATCTTTTAAGACTTTAAGCCAACACAAACTGTTTTATCATTCTACAATCTTTCATATCCCTTTGGTCTCCTCTAAGGTTGTGTCAGCCTTTAGCAAACACCACCTTCATGTCCATATCTTCTGTCAAGGAATTCAGTTACATTCTGAGTGCAGAACCACCTCATTGTATTTACTATGAAACGGACTCCTGCAAGCCTTACGTCTGCTACATGTCCATCTTGTACTGGCCAAGACAGAAAATATTTGATTTTCCTCTGTCCCTTTGATCCATTATTCAACGCTTTGAATTTACAATACTCCAGAACTCTGAACCCATCAAATGTGATCATGCTGGTAGGTGGGTGAACTGCAATAAACGCCAAATTCCTTGTAGAAGACAAACACAATTTGTGAAGTCGTGTTCTGCAATGCCTGGCAAGGCTAAGATTCTTGGGATTCCTCCAGAGTCATAAGGAAAACTAAGAATTCTGGTACAAGCCAAAAGCACACTTCTCCCATCGTTTTGTATCAGGTTCTGTTCTCAGGAGAAAAACTGTATGACAAAAAGTACATTAGTTTGCTCAGACATAAATGCTAGACTATTAATACAATATACTAAAATAAATAGCCAGACTCTAAGGACACCAAGGACATTTACACAAATTCTCAAAAAATTTAATTCCAGTTAGTGCTGACCTACATTAAATCTGTATATTTTTGCTATTCTACCACTGCATCTTCCCTGTTCTTCCACAGTATTTATTATAACCAGTACCATAGGCCTTGACTATATATACTTAAAGCAGGAATCATTGCTTCATTTTGTGTTTCAACAGCTAGCAGTGGAGTCTCACACTGATTATGGCTCTTGGAAAGCTACTGGGAAGCTTGTATTTTAAGTTGTGTTGTATTTATCTGCCAACAAACCCAGTTGTATTTCCAAGACAAAAACTGTTTCTGTGGCTTGAAAATGGCAGAATCTGCATCTAAATTATCTTCAACCCTGAGCTGCAAGCTAGTATTTAAATTAAAAATTACTGTTTTACCCCTTTTGACAATCATTTTTCAGTTAGAGTTTCACTGTTGAAGTATAATTAATATATGTTAACTGCTTGAAAGAGCAAAATCAAATGGGCATTTAGCAGCTTTATACTGTTCTCTGTTACACCGTAAGAACTCCCTGTCTTTAACAATAAAATGCTGATTTAATCACATTGAGTTCAGTGGTTATCATCACGTTTACAATGAATTTCAAATACTCCAACACATATATAATCAACATGTGAATCCTTTTTTTTTACTGCAATAACAAGAAATAAAGAAGTGGTATCTACAAACAGTTTGAGTGTTGTATATTTGCATCTGCAGTCACACACATACACTCACAATTGGCAAAATTTTAATACTAAATTCACCCTCCATCGTCTGTTTACGTGCTCAGAGCTTGGGCAACATTATATACTCAGTTGCTGCCCATGCAACTTCCACATAATGCACTTACACAAGGAGAGCACCTTATTGCATTTGCTCTTACACGAGAATGCATTTCTTTACTGTATCATTCTCAGCAGACTAAACAGGCTCAGAGCAGCAGCTTCTGAGTATTTTTATTGGGGGGGAGCAGGTCACACTTTATACTGGCACAAATGCTTGGTTTTCACAGCTTCTGTCACCACTGATAGCACTTTCAGGTAGGTGCAAGCAATGCCATAAACAAACAAGAGCTACATACGCATATCTGGATATAAATCGCTTGCTCATCCTCATATAGGACCAAGCAAAACCAACCCTCATTTCTCTTTTCCTTTAGCTGAGTGTGTCACTTGCTACACTCCTTTCACTTTTAGCATAAACCAGCCTTTAGGCACTAAACAACACTTGTTGAATCACCAAGCACTGTTTATCACAAGCTCTAAACAAACAGGATTTCTGTACGAAAAAACTGGTCTAAAATGATAAAATACAGAAGGAACTCAAATTTAATTTAAGGAAACTTGTCTCATATTTGATTCCTGAATATTTTGACTGTAAGTATCATTCGAGATATTATGGATACTAAAGATTTTACATGGGCTCAACCAACAGGGATGCTTCACAGAAGGAAAATCCATGAGGCCTTGTTAAGTAAAACACCATCACTTCTCTTTCTGGAATTGCCTGAGCTGTGAATCATTAAAGGCTGGAGGAAGCTGGAACCGGTTGCCCAGAGAGAAGGCAGATGCTTGTCTGTGGAAACATTCGAGGTTAGGTTGGACAGGGATCTGAGCAACCTGTTTTAGTTGAAGATAAGCCTGCTCATTGCAGGAGTGCTGGACTAGGTGAGCTTCAAAGGTCCTTTTCAAACCAAACTGTTCTATGATTCTATGAGAAGTGTCTTGGGGAGGTACCATTGTGCTTCTACTCTGTTCTTATACTCATCTCTGGTATCTGCTGCTGACCACCACTGAGAGCACAACACCAGTCAGATGATCTCTGGTCTGATCCAGTATCACTCACAGTCTCTCTCAAACAGCATCATGTAGAGTAGCAACACTAGTATTATCATGGCTTTTCTAAGTGGTTTACAACTATCCCAACAATAAATGTGACTAAAAATGTCATACATAACACTAATGATTTACAACATAACAAATTCTAAAGTTTGACAGCACCTTAGCAAAGCAAAAATTTTTTAAGGATGTAAAGCAAATGGTTTCTGAATGCCATATCTCATTTACTTTCTTTACGTACTAACTAAGAATAAACCTTACATATTTTTACTACAGTAATATCCAAAAGGATCTTGTTATGCTAACATGCTAAATAAATACATAAAAGACATCATCTTTGCCTAAAAAGTACTTGATGTAAGCCAAGAAATAGTAGATTAATAGAATAATTGAGCACTGAATAACCTGAATTACTTGAGAGGTAGTTTGGAAAAGATCATCTGAGTTCCACAATGATTTGGAGAAAAAAGTGAATAAGCAAATAGTGTAACTGATAGCTGAGAGTCTTCCTTTATATGCCCCAGGGTAACCAACTATCATCACTCAGAGAGTGAATCCATAACCAGTTTGATTCCATCACATGGGTTTAGCACTCATCTTGTCAGCATATTTAAACAGCCCACAGCATACAGTAATTCATTCTTCTGGCTGAAGCAAAAATACAAACATTTAAACACGTGGCCATCTTACACAACATTTGCAGAACAAGGAGGAGGCACCAAGAGTGAAAAGCAGACAATGCGATCATTCAAACACAAACAGAAACAAAATAAACCAAAAAGCCAAGCAAAACTAACAGTGCGCCCTTACAACTAAAAAAACAACTAAATGGAAGCATCAAAATTCTGATTCATTTTAGCAGTTAAGATCTCAACATCTGATTTACATGAGACACCACACAGCAGCGAGTCTCAGTTTCCAAGTGGTATAAAATATCAATCTCCAGGAAGTAGCCCTTCTTACCTTAACACTGCACCACGATTCACACAGAATCAGAGGGAAAAGCTTTTACCAAATAACTGAGAAGAATTGAAAGCTATAAAACACACCTTGGATTTAGTACAAGTCTGCAGACTATAATATTCCTAATACCAGTCTTCTGACATGCTTAGGCCAGTGTAATAGAAGCAATCTCCATTTTACAAAAAATTCCCTGCTACCGAAAACAAAACCCAAATGCTACTTCTAGCCAGACACAAACTATACACTTCTGACAATATTTGATACTGAAATGCAATTCAAAGAAGTCAGATAATAGAAAAGCAGACGACTCAATGTTTAAGTGCCCAAAAAGTACTTTCAACAAGATATTTTAAACACCCACCAGCATTAGACTTATGTTCAGGGAATGCTTTTAAGAAAAGTAGGAGTTTGAAACCCCTTCACATCTTTCACGTGAGCCATCTCCTATCTGTGCCATTTACAAGTGCTACTCCAGTCCCAGTGCTACTTCATCCATGTGCATCAGCGATAATCCTTCTTTTAATGGACTACTTTTATGACTGCTAGTTTATGCAATTGGTATCAAATAACAAAAAATCTGGAAATGTGTTGCAAACTTTCCAACCAAAAGGAGGGAATTCAAACTAAAAGCAGACAAACAATAAATCGAAACCAAAACAACCCAAACAAAAAACCAAACCAAAACAAAAAAAAAAAGATTGAGGAATAAATAAAAACATCTAAAACAACATTGCAAAGAATGTTACATTTCTAAACTTCTCCCTCACCATTTTATTCTCCTTCTTTTAAATAAAAAATATTAGTAATTTAAACTTTTGGGCGCAGCAGATAAACAGTTCATGAAGTTATTTTTTTATGTTACGATATTTTACAAAATATGAGAAAAAAGACAATTTTTTTTAAATCTACCAATTTCTTAAGAAGCAAAACTCAAAATCTGCAGTAATATAATAGCATAGCAAAAAAGACACCTTTTTTTTTAATCTACAAATTTTTTAAGAAGCAAAACTCAAAATCTGCAGTAATAGGTAATTTTTTCGAGTGCTGCAAAGAAAGTGTCTGTACTCACCAGCACTGCCACTTTCTGATTTTTCTTCTGATTGGTTTTCTGAAAAAAAAATAAACAGAAAAGTAATCATAATGTTTCTGTGTTGATTATTTGATATTACATCTAAGAACTGGGTTGCAACATAAAGAATGAAAAATTATGATAAAATAAAAATCCCTGGATTTGATTAATGTTTATAAATATGCCTTCTGAGGAATAATTTGTCACCAGGAGCAACAACAAAAAAATCCTTTAGTGCCCGAACTCGCAACTTAAATGAGAGAACTCTACTACACCTCTGACTGAGCTCTGTGAGAACAAAGTTACACATTTATACAAAATCAGTAGCAGGATTATGCTCAAGCAATGTACATTATTGATTTATCTCACTGGTCAGTCCAGACAAATAAATATTTTTGTATATTACAAAAATAATCAGGGTTCTGCAAAAGAATGTTCTTAATTGGCATTAAGTAAATTCTTGGCCTTGATCAACCTCTTCTCTACCCTTTCTACAGGCTATGGAAGAATTTATTTCTTCAAGCTTTTTCCTTTCTGATTATTTGTCCTCAAATGGTACTATAGTCAAACGGTATTTTTTGTCAAGTATTTGTACTTGTCAAGTACAACAAAAACATACAATCTGAAACATCTCCTGTTCCATTTAAGTATGTATGACACAGACACAGTGTTGCAAAGTGACTTGCAAAAAATCATCACTCCAGTGAATGGCAGAGTCAGATTCAGAAACAGCTTTCTGCAAGAAATTCCAATCTCACATTTCAAGAAATGGCTGCCAGTAGATGTATTGTGGTAATCTGAGTTGTAACCCTCACCAAGTCCTACAAAATGAAACCCCTATAATAATTTGTTGATACTATATTTGACTGTTCCCCCTAGATTTCTCCTTTTTATGCATCTTCTGATGTAGCGAATAAAAAGAACATTTTCACTCCTTGAAACAGTCAGAAATGGCAAAACATATTTGTCCTCTGCTTTCAACTCAGACAAGTTACAGCTGTCATTACAGGCTATTTACTTACAGGCAAGAGTGAATTACTGCTCTAACTCAGAGAGCAATTTTCGAGTTCAGTTAGGTTGATAATTTCTGCCATTTACAGGCTTGGTACTAACAGAACTGAAAAGATGAAATATTTTAGAAAACCTTTTCCTTGCCACTGATTCTTGCTGGCTTTGAAGGCTTCAGTCCCTCTTTTCTCATTGAGATGGCTTGAGAGCCTGAGGACTAAATGCAAACATAAAAACCAGTACCTTACAGCTCCTTTTTTCTTTACACCAGGTGGCTGTCATGAGTCTTAGCAGCTGAAGGCACCTGCTTTCTCTAAGAGAAACAATCATTATTTGGCCCCTTCCCAGCTGTGAATATTCACAAAGTGAGTAAGATCCCTGCCAACTTTCAGACATACATCCAGGATAGCCTCTTTGTAGGAAACAAAGTATTTCTTGTTGACATTATTTTTTGTGCATATTTGGCACATTTACAGCATAACATAAAATACATGCCCAACCAATAGCCTAACTCAGCTGTAACTTAATGAAGGAAACATTCAGTTCACACACAAGAAGCAGAGAGGATATAATGAAGAACATACAAACATACAAAAATATGAACGCCTGTCTGAAGTGAGAAGTGAGATGCAACTAGACTTTAAGCTGTTCAATTTTAACTCAGTTTGAATGGAAGACCAGAGCTATCTCACCGAAACTACTGCCAAAGACCTCACACTTGAACTAAGAGCATCTCTGATTCAAATAGCAATAAATGTACCTCATGGCTACAGGAAAAGTGTGTGTGTTTGTATCTGCCCTCAACAGCAGCGACAAAAACCAGATAAAATTCAAGTCTTGCAAAGAAGTGGCATTTTTCTTCCTCATCATTAGACAACTCAGTTTTCTTATGATTAGGTCACAAGTCTCTGCTTTAAAAATCTTCTCAGCATTAACATCATGAAGAAGGTAAAGGAAGCTGTACTATGTCTACTTGATATATTTCAATAATGAAGACTACAGCTGCTCAGCCTCCTCTACAATACACAAGAGTTGATAAATGTCACTGATAAACATCAACAGATTGGGGTTGGTTAGTTGGGGTTTTTTGTCGTTAGTGGGTTTTTTGCTTTTATTGTGGTAGTGGGTGGTGGTGGGGTGTTGGTTTTTTACAGGTACATCAGTGAGACAGAAAAAAAAAGTCTCTTAAATCAATCAACTATGCAAAAAGACTATTCCCATCACACTGAGCCCATTCTAACAGACCATATATTTTGGGTGTTATATTCTCAATTGTTTAAATTTGTACAGGAATTAACAGACTATAGTTTTAGTAACAGAACTGAAAATAAAATAAGCTTATCCCTGCCAGCCATCTGAACCTGCTTTACAGTATTTTTTAACCCTCCAACAAGCATATGAAGTAATTAAATAAATATGATTTCCA
This sequence comes from Drymodes brunneopygia, assembly GCA_013400955.1. Taxonomy (NCBI): domain Eukaryota; kingdom Metazoa; phylum Chordata; class Aves; order Passeriformes; family Petroicidae; genus Drymodes; species Drymodes brunneopygia. Next base: position 1,499,937 of record VZTZ01024952.1, read on the forward strand.
TTCTTTTGAGATGGAGAAGTGGTATGATATAAGAAACTGCAATTGTTTCCTAAATGGACTGCATGTCTCAATAATACACACACAATTTTGAGCCATCAAAATGATGTCTCTAATTAAACTAGCTTGAGACACAAATTCTCCCTTTCTGACCAAGGGTTTCATCTTTATGATTCTCAAAAATATTTGGAAATTTGCATAAAAGTCATAGATTTGAAAAGTTACTGTTGCTTTGATTTCTTTTGATCATGAGGCTGCTGATAGGCTTTCTGCTTCTGCTAACGGTCCAGAAAAGACTGAAGTACATAACATAACAAAGAAGCATTAGGTTAGATCCCAAAACCTTCTCAAGACTGGAATATGTGGCTAAGTGACAGCCTGAACAGAAACAACCGGAAAGCACTGTTAGAGTAGACAGGTATAGGTCAAAAGTCCTCAGCAGGCTGCACTTAGATGGCAGAAGAGTGAGAGTGTTTATTTCCTAAATAACACTTTAATGAGGAATTTCAGAATTCAAACATATATCTAATAAAATTGGAAATACTATTATAAGGCATCAAGATTCTGAACACACTGTATTCTATGGATAATAATTAACTGTAATTAAAGAAGTAACTGCTTTAATGAAAGATTTTTATTAGGGTTTGTTCCCTTCACATTTCTTTAATGGCTGGATATAACTGATATTTAAAAATACATATATACAAAATACAGAATAAAAACCTCTGAATATTCATTTTCACCAGAACACATTTGCACATTATATGGTTATATGGTAGGTGTGATTCATGTACAAGCTCAGAAAAGGTCCTTTCATATATAAGAAGTGTATAAAGGAAAAAACCCCAACAATTCAAAACAATGGGAGAATTTTCAAGGAATGTGGGAATAAAGGAGCTGTTCTTGGGTATACAGGCAGAGTTACGTGTATTATTGAACAAGAACACAGAAAATTTGAGTGTCATTAATTGAATTTCTGAAGGAGAAAAGGCTCAGGAAACTGAGAAAAACAAAATATTAAAAGCCAGCAATGTTCTGTGAGGCATGAAACAGACAATCCATGCATGAATGCAGCTCAGAAGCAAAGCTCTGGTAGGTGTTCTGTCAATGGAATTCTCTGAATACTTTTTACTTTCAGTAAGATGGAAAGAGCATGAAAGAATTTAAAGACACAAAAATAGACATTATGGCTATCCCACTTATGAAGGGGGAGTTGTGAAGATATTTCAAAATTTAAATAAAATGAATCATCTCATCCAACTTTACAGAAATATCTTATACTTTATTTGTTTCTACAGTGTAAAATCTTCTCCACCCATCAGTCCTTTACAGTCTGGGATGCAATTGCCTGCCAAGGTCTGTGTTTTCACAAGTCATATTAGTAGCACATTTTTCCAAAAATCAGAAAACCAGTTCAGTAAGAAACTTTTATCATTTTCTCTAACAAAGCTGCAATTTTTTTTATATTAAGATCCAGCAAACCTAAACCGCATGCTGGCAGAAAAATTAAGCATGGGGCAATTAAAGCAATAAGGGAAATAATGTATAAGTATGAGAAATGTTTGCTGTCAAATGTTTAACAGAAGTATCTTCCCGTTCCTTCAACCAAGAAAGAAACAGTTAAATTATAGCATTATCTTATGTTAGAGTTTCTGCCAGTGGGAAGCTCAGAAAACAATTTTAACCAAATGTATCAGACCCATGAATTGCCCCTAGATAGTTTCTAGCTATATGCACATAAGAAAAATTCACTTTGTTCAATAAGAAACATTAAAATATATACAAAATCCTCTGCTTTTCACCCACCAAAAACCCACAGCTATGATAGCTGATGACAAAGATAAGACAAAATGCCTGCAAGCACAAATAGCATTGTTGCATAGCAACTGTTGATGTACATATGGAGATGTTTATGGAACAGAATGTATTTCATATTTAACGCAGAAATAATACCAAAACCAGCCTAGACAGCAAGATCTAGACAGTAAGAGACAAGCATGCTTTGGATCCCTCTGCAGATATGATGGAAGCCATGCTTCCCACCAGCCTTGCTGCACTCATGCTCAGGAATGCCACCACAGGCCTCAGTGATCTGCCCACCCATGAAGACAATGGAACGCCCACGTGTGCAACAGCCTTGCAAAGGAAGGAGGGCGATACTTTGCAGCAACCACTTTCAGAGCACTCAGTATTATTCACTGGGGCTATTTCAAACCACAGAAAAAGGAAAGGAAAAGAAAATAAATGGGGGAAGTCCCAGAGCTAATCCAAAGAGAAGATGCAGCATGTGTGAAAGCCAGTACAGGCCAGATTTTAACAGCATCTGGGATAGGAGCCACTTTACCCAGCTTCATATTAGCTCAGATACACACTGCAGAAGAGCAAGAAACTGCAATTCACTAGATTTTGGACACAACAAATTGCACCTTAGAAGAGCCTACTGCTGTCCATTAACTAATATGGGACCACCAGAGACGCAGACATCTACAATGAAAGAACTAAAGGATTTCTTCCAACGCTACGAGTAGGAGAAGCAAGTTCATTTAAGACAAAGCAAAACAAAACCCACAGAAAATCCATTCAGAAGAACAGAAATTATATCATGCAGAAAATATTAAATTACTTGTCAAATTTGATCTTTTTTCTTGCTCTAAATGATCTGATGAGTCAATGTGAAGTGCTGAATTATCCAGAATATATAAACTCCCTACAGCATCTTCCAAGATAACAGCATATTTCAGAAAGGCCATCAAAAAGACACTCACTACAACATAAGGATCCAGGGTTAAAGGACTACACAGACAATAGATCTTTGGGCATTCAATGTGCTCAAAAAAGGGGTGGAGGGGGGAACAAATCACAAACCCACAATAAAAAAAACCCACCCTGTACAAAATAAACCCAACTGCTACATGCCATTTGCTCTGGTTTATTTAAGTCAGTCCTCAAGAAGAGTATTGACTGAGAGCAACAGTGCACGAAGCACTTTTTTATCCGTATTTCATTAGCCTAATTCCTCAATTGCACCCTTCTAGATTCAAGACACCTGTAGTCCCATACCAGCTTAATCTTTGGCCCATGATTCAAACTGACATACTGCTTGTGTTACATGGTGCAGTTTAAAAAAGGAAGAGGAACAAGATGCTTTTCAGAAAAAAAATATGCAAAATATAATATGAAGACTAATACTGGTCTGTGAACCTAGGAATGAATGAAGTTGAATTTCCTGTGACTGCCTTTCTATAGATTGACTGATGTGCAAAGATATGTAAGTTTTTATTGAGTGTTTTTCCATGGTCAATATAGTGTTTTTTACCATGGGGATTTTCTGGCATCAAAAAGAGTAGCAGCCTTTCTTTCAGTTGGGTCATCCGTACAGTCCACTCTTCAGACACCTGTTTTCACACTAGCCATAACTCACTTTGATGTTTGTTGAAATTGGACATGGAGTTCAAAACATATCTACACATTAAAGCACACAAGTGTGACCTCAGAAACACAGTGCTTGTAAGGAATCTGACTGGAATTTGGAATATTTGTGTCACATTCATTTTTAAAAGCAAAAAATAGGCAAGAAAAGTACAATAAAGTATATTTTTGATTGCACTGTCAACACCAACTTAAATACAAGAGCAGAAGATTTCAGCCATTTTGTATTTAAATCAGTTTCAGGAGAACTCATTGACTGCATGTTATGCTTGCTAATCTCAAACAAAAACAATTTTGACACGGTCTATGCTTATTCAGTGCTGAATTCCAATCATTTCTCATGTCACTAACTATCCTTTGCTCCCAGTTAATATAATAACTTCTACTCCATAGATCCATGGTCCTCAAATAACGTTTTCTAGTTGCTAAGAAATGCAAAATTTTTAATTGATTAAATTTTAAAAATGGACAGAGGAAAAGTCAGCATTCTTACAAAACTATATTCACAGCAGAGACTAAGTCAAGGAGAAAAACCCAAATACTAGTTCATACAAAAAATACATGGGAACACAAAAACATCTTTTTCAGTGAAAACTCTAAAGGAGAATGTACACAATGTACTGCACTCTGTATTGCATTCCATGTTCCCTCTGTTCTCTTCAACTGACCCAGAGCTGAAATGTACATGATAACCCTGGAGAACTTAAATCAGTTGCTCAATCACACCAAGTGAACAGACAGACACAAAAAAATTACAACAGTGTTTTCCACACAGAAAAACACAAAACAGCCAAAATCTGACCTTCAAATCTTCTCTCTTTTACAGTATTGAGTTTATTGAAACCAGACATACTGGAGTTGTAACACCTTAAATCTAACTTACCTACTGAAGTTTCTGTGAACACTGTTAAGGTCTGTCCTCCCACACTTTGCAGAAGAAATGGATGTTCCCTAGGTGCACTGACTGAAGCAGGCTTTCCTCCAATATCATTGATGCTCGCAAGCTCTTCATTCAATGTAAATGACACCTAACAGTCACAATTGCAACAGTGTTACTAAACCAACTCAATTACACTGTTTCACAAGTTATGGGAAACAAAAAGAGAGAAAACACAAGTAGTATAGCACATTTCTAATTCAAAAATAAAGAGCGATGTAAGACTCCCTCCCCACTGATCTCTTGTTGAAATACAGAATTCAAAGCTTTCATATACTTAATACAATTTACTCAACTTTTAAAAAGTTGTAAATTACTACCTCCTGAAGTCAGAGAACAATTTGATTTTACTTATTAAAAAACAAGGCATAGCAGGTTTTCAGCACTTAAAAATGTTTTGCTCAGCCAGCTGAATTCCAGAGAAAGAGCTGAAGTACCACAGCAAGAGTTACTGGCCTGGGACTCCTGAATTGTATACAGTTCAGAAGAGGTTTAAGCACAGCTCCTTTGCCATGTTCACATTGTACGCTCAATACAGAAGCTAAGGAAGGGGGGGACTGGATAACCAGAATCCCTAGACCCAGGTCATAGCCAGGAACTCAAAGACATCAGCACAGTGCGCTTTTCCTGTGCATCCTTCTCAGCCTTTTGTACTAACACATCTTAAAATGTTTGAAGAGAAGGTCACTACTGTGACTGCTGCTTCCAGATGGGTAAACAAACTGAGGGAACAGAGAGATCCAAGTCCCACAGGCATCTATGGGCAGAGCTACTACCAGAATTCTCTCCTCCTGATTCTGTGGTACAATGCTTCACTAGAGGTATAACAAAAAGTATGTGACATTAGAAAACAGCATCTTCTAAACAATTTTAGAATTCAAAATGTAAATCTTAGCAATCACTTACTTCTGTTCTTCCTTGATTTCTGAAAAAGAAAATATTTAATATTTAATAAATATATAAATATTTTAAAATATTTAACAAAGTTTCCATAACCTAATTCCTCAAGTTTAGCTTTCCTGATAAAAAAGCAAATTCAAATTCTAGTTTTGTTATTCATCTTCACTCCTGAGCTGCTCAATTTTTTGCTATGCTGATGCCCAAGAATAAATGGGAAAAGTCAGCATGTAAGAACAGAAGCAGCGAAATAATACATGTAAATAAAAGCAAATTCTGCGGTCAGGTTTCCTTAAACCTAGGAAATCATACCTCTTGTAATGGGACAGAGTGACTCCCAGTATAATTTTGACCAATTTATATTCCTAATCATCACACAAGCAAAAACTGTTCATGGGTCAGAGAAATACGCACACTGTTGGCAAGAAACAGGATTATGTCTTAGAACAGGTGCAACATGTTCTTATTTTACTGCAGGTAATTTCTAAGAAATGCAACCAGTAAATGTAAAGGCTTACTTGACAATCCTTAGTTTTCCCACTTCACCTCTTCCTGAAGCTTTACTCCACTGTTGTGACAAGTATTTGGGGACCTAAGAAAAGACAACAGGTTTCAAGGAAATCAGATTTTAACATTCTATACAAATTTTGTATGAGTAAATACTTTAAATGCTTTTACCCAGGCCACTTCAGAATAAATTATGAACTAAATACAGTATAAATAAAACAGAGAGCCATAGATGGTTTTGGTTGGAAGGGACCTTAATGGTCATCTAGTCCAAACTCCCTGCAACAAGCAAGGACATCTGCAACTAGACCTGTTTGCCCAGAGCTCCATCCAACCTGACATTGAATGCTTCCAGGAATGCCACATCCACAACTTGTCTGGGCAACCTGCACCAGTGCTGCACCACCCTCATCATAAAACATTTCTTCCTTACATCTAGCCTAAATCCACCCTCCTCGCACTTAAAACCATTACTCCTTGTCCAGCTGCTACAGGCCCTACTAAAAAGTCTGTCCCCATCTTTCTCATCAGCCTCCTTAGGGCACTGGGAGACGCCTGTAAGGTCTTCTTGGAGCCTTTTCCTCTCCAGGCTGAGCAGACCCAGCTCTCTCAATCTGGCTTCAGAGAAGAGGTGCTCCAACTCTCTGATGGTCTTCGTGGCCTCCTCTGAATCAAATGCAGCAAGTTCACGTCCTTCTTATGTTGAGAGTCCCAGAGCAGGACAGAGCAATCCAGGGGGGAGTCTCACCAGGGCAGAGGGACAGAATCCCCACCCTTGCCCTGTTGTCCATGCAGGGTTTTGTTGCAGCCCTGGACAGAATTGCCTTTCTGGGCTGTAAGTGCACATTGCTGGATCATGTCCAGCCTCTCATCTACCAGTACCATGCATTGACACTGGGGGATGCCCCAACCCAGGTGCAGCACCTTGTGCTTGGCCTTGTTGAACTTTATGGAGTTCATGTGAGCCCACTTCTTGAGCTGTTACATAGATACACATATACATACACATATACATTCATATATATATATTCTGTTAGGGAGAGCAAAGAGAATAACATAGCACAAAAGTAACACCAACGTAGAGTCTCAAATGAGAGAAAAATCTTAGTAACTTCAATCTCAAATATTCCTATCCTATCATAAAAGGCGGAAAAATATCAGCATCATATTCTTAAACTAAAGAGTCTCAATATTTTATCAGGTAAAACTATACTTTTAAATATTCATTAGAAATTATAGTCTCTGAGGAAAAAAAATCAACCAACCAATCACAGTGATGAGAAGTTAGGCAATTTCTGCTGTGAAGGGAAGGCTTAGAGTCTGGGAACCTCAGACATGTTGAGCAGTAGACTACAGCCTACTGCCACTCCAACAGCAGAACCACCCAAGGCAAAGCTGCCTCCCATCACTCATTCCCAGCTCTTCACTGCACTGGGCAAAGTCCTTGTGCAGCTGGTCAGTACACAGAAAGTGAAGACTGATCTAGCTAGGAGGAGTGGGTGAGTTCTGTGTTTTAGTTATGCTGATTTGGTGTTTAGCAGCTCCCCAGCCCATTTTCCAGAACAGCTGCACAAAGTGGTGGTTAGTCCAGAGGCCTGCATAACGTGAGGATTAAAAGGTGCTGCAGTGATGTTAATTCATCCACACATAAATTCCTTCAGTTCCAAAGGTTGTTGTATCTGCAGCATCAGCTGACCTGGGTTCAAAATGGACAATAAAGGCCTTTGGCAAGCAGCACACTCCTCAGAACTTCATAGCCATGTCCTCCAACTGCTCAGACTAAATGGTAGTCCAGATCTCCAGAAAGTTCAGACAATTTTGCCCAAGAATACCACAAAAGCACAACAGAAAGCCATGAATTGGCACAATCTATTGATATATATTTTTTCAATTTTCAAAGTGGTAACTTTCTACAGCAGATCCCATGCCAGATCAGATACAGTTTTCTTTCTAAAGTCAAGATAAATGCTATGACGTGTTCCAGCTGACTCAACAGAAATAATATTATGTGCTTGCACCTAATCTCTATTTATACTGCCAGCTAATAAGGTAGATGCACATTCAGTATGAGTGGACAAGGAGTGAAGGGCTCTCATGGTGTTAAAATCACTGACTTGCTATATAATTCATTCAGACTGGGAATTTAGTCAGATTAAAAGGTTGTAGATCAATCATACCCCTTTCAGCTGTATGGGAAAGCCTCAAAGAGTGCATTTAATCATCTTTCTGCTGGCCAACCTGCAGACAAGGACTATGCAGAGAAAGACAAAAGGTTATGAAGGGCTGTGATCAAAGGATTACTACCAACTACTCATAGGTACTTCAGATAAAACCAGGTACTACCCACAAACCCACATGCTAATGACGTAAACAATCAGGAAAGAATGAATAAAGTCTTAAATGCTGTAGACATCTTATTTTGCACCTTTCCTTTAACTTTAGCATAATAAAAGATTAACTTATGGAAAACAGCCAGTTTTCCAAGTCCCAACACTCCTTGGAAGAACACAAAGAAAACAAGAGCAACCTGTCTTTACAGGGCAGAATTTTCACAGATCCCACAGCAGGATTTTGAAAAATACATACTCACAGGAAGAGTGACCTGTGGACAGAGTGCCTGCTGGACTGAAAGGCTACTGAACACAGCCTTTCAGAACAAGTGGCCTTTATTCTGGGATTTGTAGGTAAGAACACTCTTCTCTCCAAAAAAGAATAAATACAATATAATCACTAGAACAAATCTGACATACTAAGGAGCATCACTTCAAAACCTCTTCCCACTGCTGTACTCCTCTTGCTAAAGCTTCACTTTACCACAAGTACATAACCAAATGTTCTTACTATTTCTCTACCCTAGCTTTCACTGGAAACACAGAAATAAAAATCCAGTTGCTTTCTGGATTTGTACTAAAGCAACTCACTCTCTTTATGGTACCTCCTCTTACTGCTCATGTTCTAAAACACTCATCACAACATTTTTTTATTGCCTGTTAAGTAGTCTCTCTGGAATACTTCCTGGGCTAGCACAATGCATGCTAAAAGAAAATCAAATAAGCCAGGTTTTTTATTCCATCAGAACTGAATGCTCTCTCCCTCAAAGGAAGGATAAATTCAGCCTTATTGCCCCAGCCAGTGAAGACAAAAAGTACAGGCACTATGCACTGTCTTGCCTCTGAGTATGCTGGAAGTCCTGCTAACAGAGGTGGTTGTTTCCAAGTTCAAGCCCAAAGGAAATCAAAGGATAAAATCCTGCATATCCTGTGTTATGGTCTATCAGTGTTAGGACGTTTTCAATATTTTTTACTATCATTAATATACAAGAAGACAGACACAGAAGTTCGGAACACATGAAGGAAGGACTACATCAACATTTACTTGGAAGAGTAATATTTAAGCTTTCCTTTCAGTACTGTTTTCTCATTAAACAGAGTGGCACCAACTGTAAGTACTAATGTGCCTGAAAATTCCTTGCTTCAGGAAACATCAAACTGTACCAGACCAAAGGACAAGCAAGTTCAGTGTCCTGTCTCCAAATGCAGCCAATGGCAGTTCCTTCAGGAGAAATATACAAAGAAAATATATTTCCCCAGCATGCTCTCCTAATTCCTAGAGCAGACATGGGGTACGGCAATATATTAATTTTTAATCTCTCAGTCCAGTTTCTTTGCCTGACTTTGACTAACTGTGTTTGAGCTTCTGCGAAGTTTTGACACTCAGAACTTATTGCAAGAAGTTCCAAAATTTAACTACACATTGTGCAAACGGTCTCTGCTTTGCTTGCGCTGAGCCCCATCAATGAATTAATCTGACACACCTCTAATTCTTGTGTTCCAGCTGACTCTTTCCTGTTCACCTTTGCCTATTCACTTCTTCCTTATCCAATCATGACATTACTCATTGCTTCAGATCTCTACAAGATTTCCAAATTAATCCTCCTGCCAGCCTAGGAGGTAATAATGTATTTAGGAGTTGCCTCCACAGCCATCATTCCTTGTTGCCAAGACCAGACCTGATGCTCTCTGTTCTGTTCCCAGGTCCATTCTACACTTGCCACAGCGGGGGGATGGAACTGCGGCTACACAGAGCATTTTGGATAGAGGCAACGTGATGATACAGTAATATTTTCTCTTTTGTTTTCTGTATCTTTTGTAACCATGTCCAGTGTTGACTGTTCATCTGACATGATGTTCTTAGAAAGTTATCCCCACATATAGAAAAAACCACCCCTCCTGAATGACAACAACTAGCAGAAACCCAACTGCTGCGTACATATAATTAGGATAGTTTTTCTCTATGCACACCAGATTAGATCTTTCAGCTCTTAATTTCATCCTGTCACTCAGTATGTCACGATCTATTTCTGCAGCTCTCTGCTGTCAGCATTCATTGACAGTGCCCTGGAAAAGCTCCTACAGTCAGAGCACTGCACAGTGTTCATTGTGGCTTTGTGACACCACACACCCAGGTGTCAGTACGGAAGAGCGAGCCAGATGTAGTGACCTGCCCACCAAAAATTCTGCACAGCAAAGCAAATCTAAAATCCCCAACCATTTTTAAGAGCCACAGAAGGAAGTTTTGGTAGTTGAAGTATGATGGTGTTACACCCCCTTCGCCACCCAGGACTAGTATTGGGTACGACCCTGTCCCCACAGGTTCTTTCAAGTTGAGGCTCTGAACCTATTCCTAAAGGAGGAAGCAACTGTTTCTCCCAAGACAGAAAAAATACAGGTCTAGAAAAGGAGGAGCACACCCAGAGCGGACTCGAAGCAGGCAGGGCACATGCTCCCCCATTGGCTCCTCTTTCTGAAACAATGCTTGGTGTTGGCAGCAAAATGTCTTGGCAGCAAGACACCCACTCCAGGGCACAGAGCAGTGCCAGTCTGGTAGTGGTGGCACCAGACTGGAGCATGGCCCTGCACCACACAGGTTTGATTTGACACCCTCACTGCCTTTTTGCAAGCCTCTCCATCACAGCTGTATTTCACCAGCATCAAAGGGAGCTGCAATGACAGGACATTGGCTTTCACTTTCCTTCTTGGATGTGGGCAGTTTTTAATCAGGACGTGAATCTGGGCACACTCAAAACTTTTCCCAACTCTCAAAGTTTTGGGGAAATAAAATTTATACTGCCATGTTTGTTGCTTATCACAAACCACTAGCAAGGACAAGGAGGAGATGTTTTACTGTGAGGGTGGTGAGACACTGGCACAGGCTGCCCAGGGAGGTTGTGGATGCCTCATCCTGGAAATGCTCAAAGCCAGGCCGGATAAGGCCTTGAGCAACCTGGTCTAGTGGGAGATGTCCCTGCCCACCGCAAGGGGGTTGGGACTGAGTGATCTTTAAGGCTCATTCCATCCCCACAACATTCTGCTTCCGTGATAGCTCCCCGGTAGCCCAACTTTTTCTGCGGTGTCTCCTTTACTTAGCAGGACATTCGGTCCCAGCCTGGGGAAGGAGAACAATCCCAGCGACTGTCCCGGGCCACAGGGCGAGCCTGACGCGGGCAAACCCGGCCTCACGGCGCTCACCCCGGGCACGGCGGGGCGGGCACGGGCGGAGGAGCCCGGATGCCACAGGCCGCGTTTGACCGGGCCCGGGGGCGCGGCGGCGGCTCCTCACCTTCACCAGCCACATGCCCGTGTTCTGCTTGGCGCCGGTGAGGTCCAGCTCGCCCTTGTCGCTCATGGCGGGGCAGCGGCCGGGCCGGGGCGGGCGGCGGACGGGACGAGCAGGAGACGAGCGCGGCAGCGGAGCACACCCGGCACACGGCGGCCCGTGAGGGACAAATCTCCTCCGCTCGCAGTGCGCGGCGGGGCGGGCCCTCGCTGCGGCGGGGCCGTGGGTTCGGGTCCCCGCCCTGGCGGGGCCGTGGGAAGGAGCCCGAATCGGTTCCAGTATCACAGAATGTCCTGAGTTCGAAGGCACCACAAGCATCATCGCGTCCAACTCCCGGCCCTGCACAGCACCATCCCCAAAAGCCACACCCTGTGCCTGAGAGCATTGTCCAAATGCATCCTGAACTCTGTCAGGCTGGTGCTGTGATGACTTCCCTGGGGAGCTGTTCCAGTGCCCAACCACCCTCTGGGTTAAGAACCTTTTCCTGATACCCAACCTAAACCTCCCCTGGCACAACTTCAGGCCATTCCCTCGGGTCCTGTCACTGTCACCACAGAGAAGAGATCAGTGCCTGCCCCTCCTCTTCCCCTCACGAGGAAGTTGTAACTGCAATGAGGTTTCCCCTCAGTCCCCTCCAGGCTGAACAGACCATGTGACCTCCGCCACTCCTCATTCAGCTTCCCCTCAAGGCCCTTCACCATCCTCCTTGTCCTCCTTAGGATGGTCTCTAACAGCTTAATATGTTTTTTATATTGTGGCACCCAAAACTGCACAAAACACTCAAGATGAGGCAGCACCAGCACAGAGCAGAGCAGGAAGTTATTCCCTCCCTGTACCGGAAGAGTTATCCCAGCATGCTGAAGAAAGACAGCAGGAGGCAAATGATCCAGGGGAACTGGACAAGCAGCCTGGAGAGAGGAGGCACTACCCTGGTAGTGCTCTTCTGTGTGGGAGGGAAATGGTGGCTAGAGGAGCAGCTCCTGTGAAAGGGGTCAGAGCATCACGGTGTGCCCAAAGGCCAGGGAAGTGAGGAAAACGCAGCTGGTGCATGGTTTACTGGGAATGAAGAGTAAAGAATTAAGCTTAGCTTTCCAGAAAGCTAAGGAAGTGTTGCAACAGGCTGTTGGAAGATAGGATGGCATCTCAGACACTCAAAATGTCCTATGTGAAGAAAGTGCCTGCCCATCCTACTTTGAGATGGGGGTATTTGGCTTCAAAAAACCTAAGTCCTTATTTTACAACTGTCCCTATCCCTTGGGAAAGTTTTCCCCCTTTGCAGTTTAACCTTGTAATTTCCCTTCTATCCACTGTGGGCACAAGAAAGACATGGACATGCTGGAGACACTGTCACAGATTGCCCAGAGAAGCTGTGGATGCCCCGTCTCTGGCAGTGATCAAGGACAGGTTGGATGGGGCTCTGAGCAACCTGGTCTAGGGAAAGGTGTCCCTTTCCATGGCAGGGGCGTTGAAACTAGATGATCTTTAAGATCCTTTCCAATCCAAATCACTCTATGATTCTATGACATGGAAAGCATTTTATTATCTTCCTTTCTTATTTACTTTATCCTTTTACTGAGATGTAGCCCTTTGATTTGCCTCCTCTTACTCTAAATAACTTCAGTTTGTTCAATTCTGTCTCATAGGTCTATTTTCTAGACCTCTGGTTATGTCCATTGCTCTCTGAATTCCCCCCAGTACAAGTTTACATCCTTTTGAAGTCTGGTTGCTCAACAGGGAATGTTATACTCCACCTGAGACTGTACCAGCAGCGAGCAGAGGGTTTTTTCTGATACAATATGCAAGAAATTGCTCATCTGGCTCACAAAAAGTGATCTCAGTATTACATCTCAGATATGATAGTCTGCCTTTCTAATTATAGGCAAGCATCTAGGTAACCAAGGAGGACAATGTTTTTATATGTATCTGAAGCAGTAACAGCTTACACTGAACTATTAGGATGACTAGGATTAATTACTTTTAAAATTAATTGCATTTAAAAATTGCTTTTGCTTTTACATTGGAACTATGTCTAGAGAACTCAGCTGGGAGGGCGGATAGATCTTATATTGTTAGTGAGCTTCCAGTGAAAATTCAATTTTCTTTAATACTACCTTACACAGACAGACTAGAAGCTCCTCAAATGCTAATAAAAATTGAAGTGGATGCATCTCAACGGTTGTAAGACCAGCCCCATTTTCTGGGACTGTGCCACCCCTAAAGACTGTAGGTCTAAACCCCTTTGTTCACCTGGAAAAAGGGTGGATCTGTACTGACAAACACCATTGCTTTACAGTCTGCTTTGGATCCTGCTCATAGAATCATAGAATGGTTTGGATTGAAAGGGATCTTAAAGACCATCTAGTTCCAAATGCCCTGCCCTGGGCAGGGTCACTTTCCACTAGACCGGGTTGCTCAGGGTTCCATCCAGCCTGGCCTTGAACATTTGTAGGAATAAGACATCCACAACGTCTCTGAACATTTTGTTCCAATGTTTCACTACCCTAATTTATAAACATTTCTTCCTGATGTGCAATCTAAACCTACCTTCTTTAAGTTTAATACCATTGCACCTTATCCCTTCACCACAGGCCCTGGGTAGAAAGCGTCTCTCTTTCTTTCTTGTAACCCCCTGTAATGTACTGATAGTCCACAGAAAGGTCTCCCTAGGGCTTCTGCTTCTCCAGGCTGAGCACCCCCAAATCTCTCAGCCTGTCTTCATAGGAGAGGTGCTCCAGCCCTCTAACCATTTTAGTTTCTTTCCTCTAGACCTTACCCAATGGGTCTGTGTCTGCCTTGTGCTGGGACCCCCAGGGCTGGATGCAGTACTCCAGGAGAGATCTCAAATATTTCTTTAGGATAAATATTGAATTAACAACAAAGCTGTTCCTCTGCCACCACTCCCAGCTCCGTCTGTGTAGTCAGATCACACCCACCACCACGTTTCTAAAAGAAAAAAGCAGTGGGATGGATGTTTCTAACAGGGGGGACATTGGCAGCAAAATAGTGTCGCGGGGGTTCAGATGAGCCTGTGCTCCAGTGGATGGGCCATGGAAGGAGAGGAGCCCCACTTGGAAAGAGCCCAGCAGCAGGCAACAGGAGCATGGCTGACCACCTCAGGACTCCTTAGAGAGGGAATCCATGAGGAGTCCTCACTCATATTCCAGGCGTAAATGGCAATAGCAAAAACCTCTGTAAAAGCCTGACAATTGGAGTGGCTCAGCTGGCAACCCAGAGGGGGAGGAGGCCAGGCAGAGATCTCTCCTGCTTCTTCCAGGCAGCCTTTCCATACCTGTTTCCATGGAAACTGAATTTAAAGGGACAACAAGAAGGAAAAAGAGTGCATTTTCATTAATTCCTTGTTTAAAATCTTAACCTTGTGTTTGCCAGGGACACGTTTAGTGCCATGGAGGAGGATCCAGGGGCCAGCTGCTGAGCCACAGACATGTGTGTTAGTCACCCATTTTCTTCTTGCTTGCATGGAAACAGATGTGTCTGAGAAGAGAGGTGGCCAAACTCAGGCTTGCACAGCCTTTCTCTCTTTATTTTCCCCTTGTCCTGCTAGGTGAGATGAAGAGTCAGCAGTGTCATCAGCAGCCACACAAAATTTCTCTTCATCCATTTTAGGAACGGGCTAATTGGTGGAGCCTGTTGATGCTGGGTGAAAGCCAGTGCAGCAGAAGATGCAGAAGGCCTGATGCTGCCCTGTTGAAGCTGATGAGAGTTTTGCTGTTAGGAACTCATGTGCTTTCCTCAAAGCCCAGCAAGAACCGAGGAAGATGTGCTCCTGGGAGCTGGTGGTCCCACAAGATGTCAGTGACGGACACCATCAGAGAGGTTTCCATGTGCTGGAGGAGCTGAGTGCTGCCCACATCTGGATGGTCCCTGAGTTCAGCTCTGTACACCAGAGCTCTGCTGGGCCTCCATGGGGACAAAATATGTGGGTCTGGAGCCAGAGCTGAGATCTGCTGCAAGGCACAGAGGGAAACTCCTGCAGAAGCTGATTTTGATTTGGGAGCATTGAACCAGGAAGACTGTTCCACCAACAGCTGAAGCTCTGACTTCACTCATTCCCATCTGCCAACCTCCTCATTAACAACTTAAGGTGAGCAGGGAACTCATGTTGGAAGAGGAAAGCTAATGGAGGGAGATTGTTACAACATTGCCTGTCCTACTCTGTAACAAATACAACAGAGCATCAGTTGTATCAGCTCTGCTGGCCAGCGAGGAGCGCTCCTGTGTTCTGAATACCAGAATTTTCAGCCAGCAAAAACCTCATGGATGTACAAGGATGCAAGAATTAAATCTCAAAACTACCATTAATGCTTGAACTACTTGAGCAAGAGGAAGGCAAATTTTTGCCATTTTCAACTGTAATGCATCATTCTCTTGCTTGCAGTGCAGTTGGTCTGTGTAAGCTGGAAAAAAAAGAAGAAATAATCTGCAAAGACAAAAAGAACATCTGGGCAGATCATGATCATTTATTTTGGAATAAGAGAAAAGAAATTCTGCGTAACTTATTCCCAAAACAGGGCAGGAGCCATCAAGCTGCATATCTATTTCCTGAGGCAGCAAAGAATTCTCAGTGTGTCTTTTTAAGACAAAAATGTATGTTGGAGCTTTTGTGTTTTTAAACTGCTTTTGAGCAGCATGTTAATTACAGACTTGTTTACTCCAAGCTGTTCTGTGGCAGAGAGTAGGAAAACATCAAGCACAGGGCTGAGTTCCTATTTCAGTACAATCCTAGGCAGTATGAAATCTTCAACAAGGCACTTCTGCCCTGAAACACAACACAAAAAGGCAGTTCTGAACAGAGGGCAGCCTTCATTCATTAATTAATATTTTTTAATTCTTTCTGTATATTTACTGCCACACATTTTTATCTATGCTATGCATTGGAGAACCCTTAGTTTTCAGGGTAGTGGCACTGCACCTCTACTTGCAGTTCCAACTCATACCATGTCTTCCCTCACATTAACAGTGTGCAGTAAATTTGACTGTATTCAGCTTGGACTCTTGCTTGTTAGGATTTTCACCATATCAAGGAAGGAGTGGGAGGGGGAGAAGAGAGAGAATTGAAAGATGCAACTGCAAATTATTTTTTTCAAAGGAAGAAAACGCTTGTCAGAGAATTTCAGATACTTGATTTGAACCTAATTTAAAATAATTTCTTTTAAAATGACCATAAAATTGGCATTATCTCTTTAACTCAAGGTACTTTTTGTGCCTCTCAGGCATAAAAAAGTATTATCTAGCCTTTTTCACCAATGTCTCTTAAGAAGGAGCTTTAAGCATGCAACATTTTCAACCTAGTAATAGTACAAAGGTATTGTGAGGTCTCTTGCTTTCTAAAGTGCCTTTTCATTGTAGGTGTATAGAAAATGTTACATAGAACTGAATTTTACCCATTCTCCTGCACTCCTTGACATTTTTTCTGATCCTCTTCTCTGGTAATGTACTACCTCAGCACAAAAGGTCAGCTGCATTGACAGTCACTCATCTCCTGGACTTTCCACTAATGAGTTGGTGAAGAGCAAGGCGTTTTCTGTTCAGCTACCAAAAAAATTATTTTCAATGGATTTATTTGCCTTGTGTTATATTTTAGCAAACTTGATTCTATGCCACTGATATTCCCATTACTTTGTAGGTATACACAATGCACAGTCACCAAAGTATGTTATTGATG
Source organism: Drymodes brunneopygia (assembly GCA_013400955.1). NCBI lineage: Eukaryota > Metazoa > Chordata > Aves > Passeriformes > Petroicidae > Drymodes > Drymodes brunneopygia. Next base: position 1,517,003 of record VZTZ01024952.1, read on the forward strand.
CATAAATTATCTCCTAATGAACTATTGTTTTGCAGAGGGAGCTTCCCAATGAGACTAAGAGAAGAGAAGACTAAACTGCGCAAAAACATTAGTGTCCAGAAGAACAAATCTACGTGGCTCCTAAAGAAAAACAGGACACTTCTGTTGGGAAGCCTGCCAGCCTGAAAGAATAGGCAGGTGTTTATAATTTTGAGACTGTGTGTACATATAAATGCAACAAAGGCATGTAGTTTGTGGGTGTCATGGCTTCAGAAGTGATCACTCTGGTACCCTTCAATGCCGCATGTGTGAGTGCTAACACTGAAGGAAATGACCACATGCATTTACATCCCACCTCGTGTCCCACCCTTGCACCCAGTTGCAGGTCAGCCTCAGCAGCACCTCACGACAAACTCTCACTGAGATAATTAACTGGAGACATCAGAGTTGTCTCTTTCATTACTGCTGTGTGCTGCCTGCAGGTTCCCTCCAAAGTTTTTCACCTAATGGCCTTTGCTGACGGGTCGCTTTTTTCCCTATGTGCCAATTGTTGGCACTTCTCTAAAGCAGTGCTAATGATCCAATAAATACAATTATGCAAGAGTGGTTTGTCTCCCTGCAGCATAAACTAACAATGCTATTACAGACCAGCGCAAAATATATTCTCTTTGCCACAAAGAACAGCTTTCCCACTAAATTGGAATGAATAAACTGGACTGAGTGGAAAGTGTTACAGACCTACAACTAGGTCACATTTTACTGGATTTCTGTCGATGGATGAAGTTAAATGAAGTCTGAAATTTTGCCTTCTAGTTAATTGTCATGGCTTAAACATGAAAAAAAAAAGAACAGGAACTACATTTCAGACAGTGGGAAGAAAGTAAACAGAAAAGGAACCAAGGGAAACAGAAAATAGAACCAGTGAGATTAAGAAGATCCAGTGAGAATGCAGGGACCAAATGGTTGTGAGAGGGACAGAGACCACAGCTGGCCCTGATGGCCTCATGTTGCTTCATTTTATCTTCTGGCAAATGACACATGGGGCTGGGAGAAAGAAATACAATGATTCTAGGATTATTTATTATCAGAGGCCATTTCTTGATAGCCTGCTTCTTGTTGAAAACTGCAGACTTACCACTGAGAACACTTTCTTCCAGAGACTGAGCATTTGGCAGCAGCAGCCCTCAAATCAGCACTTGCAGCTTGCTGGATATGTCCACTTCCCTCCTGGAGCTCACCCCGTGTTTCACATGCACTTTTCATTTCTGGAGTCCCCACACGATGAGGTCAACTCCTCATTTCATGTACTCTTGGGGATGAGTCACTGAAGCTTTTTCTAACAAAGCTAAATGCTAACCACTTGGTTAAATTACCTGAGCTTTCTTTGTTCACATGCAGATCTTCTAGGGTGAAAGAGAAGGTATCTTTTTAACAATGATAGGAATAGTGAAGTCTGATTTCCCTTCCACTTGAATCTCGTTTGACTGACTGAGTCCTTGCTTGGGCTGACATTGGCTTTTCCCTCATTATTAATCTTAAGTATTAATACTATGTTAACAGATGTATTATACTTTTCAACACGTAGAGGACTGAAACTGAAAAAGGGAAATATGTAAGGATTTTCTCACTGTGTAGGGAGATGAGTAGCAGACTTGAGATTAAATTTCTTTGTTCTGCTTTCCTTGACCTTTTGTTCTGATCTCAGTGACATATCAACCATACTTCTGCTGAAGAAAACTCAGACATAAGAAGTCACTTGTGCCTGCCAGCACATCATGGGCATTCAAGGCATACAGAACTCTACAGAAAGGAGCCCACTGCTCCATTAGAAAGGAGAACAACACAAAATCATTGAGATGACTGCTCAGTAAAACTCAGCTTTTGAAACTCAAGGCAGATCATGTGAAGTGTCCTCGCGCCTTGATGAGTTGTAAGTTTGGCATGACATCTGTTTTGAGCACTTATGGTGAAGTCATTTTCCCCCTTGTAAAACACTGTTGATTGAACCACAATTATGGTTTTGATGAGGGACTCTGAACTGGCCTGTTGGAGTAGCAGGCGATTTCACACAAAGAGAAGCAAATGTACAAAGAACGGGTAGCAATTTCCTTTGGGTACAATATGTACTAAGCTGACATGCCAGTGCAGAACAAAAGGCCTGGATATTAAACCATCCGTTGCCTCTGCTGAGCGACACTGCAAATTACTTCTGACAGTCATTAAGAGGTGCTTCAGTCAAGCACCCATAACCTTACAGCTCTTCACTAGAAAATTTGCTGATATTTTGAAAACATTGTGATACTTCACTAGTCTCAGAAATCCTTGACAACTTGTCAAAGATAAGAGTCTAAGTCTCCGCACTGGTAATTACTCCTCTAACCTGCTAGAGAAAATGCCAGATATTCCCCTTCCTCTTAGGAAATGTGAAGTCTCTGACAGCTAATAACATCTTTTTAATTTAGAGCAATTGTCCATTCTGATCCTTTCCAGAAGTTTCTGTAAACTGCTTTTGACAGTGCTAGAAGAATGCTGGCTGTTAGCAGATTTCCATTCTCCCACTGTTGTTAGTCTGTACTTGTAAACAGTGACCCAAAATAGAAACGTGAGTGTTGTTTGAAAAGCCGGTATTTGCTATGAAGAAAGTGGCTCAACAAGTAGGGGCAGATCCCACAGTCTCTGCTCAAGTGAGTCATCTCCCTGCACACAAGTGGTGCTGTCAAGTTCAATAAGGCTGTCTGTGCAAGGCTCGAGGATCAGACTTATCAGCCTCCCATCGTCCATGGCATGGGGACAAAGCTGTGGTTGGCTTTTGCATTGCTGATCCTCTGCATATTTGTGAGCGTGTTTGTCAATCTACTCTCAGTGGGCGAGAGTGTGTGAGGGAAAAAATGCAAAAAAGGTGAAAATCAACAGAAAATTACAAGGCATCTTCCCCCACTTAAACAGAGTCCATCAAAGTTAACATGCCATTGCACAAAGTACTGCATTGGTTATAAAAATGCTTCCTTGAAAGAGTCAGTAAAATTGCAAGGTCAAGTGGCCAAACATTAAAGAAGGCCAAAGTTTAGGCTGCTCACACCCCATTGTTTCTGTACTTCTATGTTTCTGCATTGAGAGAGCAATTGAGAGAGCCTTGAATGTCATGACTACATAGCATTTAGCTTGTTTTTCTGTGGGAAGGAGGCCCTTGGGGTCATGTTGTCTCTGTAGGTGTCTGCTTGACAGTGGCTCCCTCCGTAGCCTTTGAAACCATCCACCAGTTTCAACCAAGGCCTAAAGATACTATACTGCTATATATGAAGTATATATACATACTATATATGGAAATTAGAGGTCCAGTTGAGGAAAGAGATGCTGCTAGAGATCCAGTGAGAGAAAGAGTGGTATAAACCCAGCCCTTAAGAGCTAATGGAGAAACCTGAGGGAGGAGAATGTTTAAAATACTATGGGCATGAGAAAAGCCTCAGCATGGTCTCATGCTTTATTAAAACCTTGGCCACAGTCAAAGTTCACCTCCTCTGTTCTCTAAATGGGATAAAGATGTATTGTGGTGATTCTCCTTCAAAAAGCCACCCTACTGGCTGGGTTCTTGCTGGTCCTAGAGCTACTCACTCTCCTGCACAGCTCAATCCCACACTGCCAGCACTTCCCATGGGGGCATTGACGCAGCATTGCCTTGGCCCACACTGTGGGGATTCCCTCATCCTCTGCCCTGCTTGCTGCCTTCCACGAGCAGTGCTCCTTCTGCATGGGATCTTCTGCACCAGCTGCTGCTGTAGCCTCAGGGCTTTGCAAACAGGTGGTAAGCCATCTCTGAAGGTCTCAGTTAGGATGCCTGGCTTCAAGGAGAAGAGATTCAAGTCCTCTTCCACTGTGGAAATGTACAATGGAGTTGTTATACAGCTGCCTCGGGAGGTATTGGTAGGACACACTGTCCCACGCATGCAGTAAGTTGACAGTGAATGTCAAACCCCTGGGGCAGAGCAGTACAGGTGGCTGCCTGGAGAGAGACTGCCCGTGGTCAGGAGCAAACACAAGCAGCCATGGATAAGCAGTGGGGGAGACAGCAGCCTGGAGGGGCTAAGCCTGGGCCTCTCTTCCCAGAACTGAGGAAGACCATTACCTTCTTATTCTGCAGATGAGAAACTGAGGCTCAGTGAAAGAGCAGCTCAGATGCTGCTTCCCTTATGGAGAGGAGCCTCCTGAAGGAGTGCAGCGGTGTTTCTTCCAGGCAGGGGCTGAAGAAGTGGAGTCTGAGCTTCAGGAGTTTGTAGCTATGAATCATTGTTGCTATTCAAAGGTAAACACTTATTTTAAATTAGTGCTCAAACTCCACTGTGAAACATAATTTAAGATCTTCTGTGAAGCATGTCATAGTGTCACACCTCTAATTTTTAGAAACCAGACCCAGTCATGTGCTGCCCCTCCCATTTGTCATCTATGAAGCTTTTTGGCATGCCAGTATTGTAAGAGCCAAAGATTTAAAGATTTGTATGTAGGTGTAATAGCTTTCCTGAAGCCAGCTAGTATATCTGAAGAAAGCAGATGAGCTTTGGGGCATGTATGCTCCTCAGGAAAGATGAGGTGAATTTCAAACCTAACTGCATCTCAGGAACAATTGTTCTGGGTTTAATTAGACCTGTGTCTGAGCTAGACATCTGACAGCACCTGTGGAATATAAAAACTATATTGGTGGTTATATCCTAGGGGGAAAAGAGATGCAGGTAATTTGTAGAATAATAGTAGCATGATGTAAAGCACTGGGAGATTGATAATTGGGAAAGGTGCAGAGAGGAGGATGGTAATGTGCTCTAAAACAGGACAGTAATGAGATACAGTTCCCAGATTTGCCTTACAAAGATATTGTAGGATTTTCTTTGAGAATCAAGGCTGGAAGACCAGAAATGGAACAACTGCACTGTAAGAAATGTTGCCTGTTGGAAGCACTTCCCAGATGACTTTAGAAGATCTGAAGATCGTATCTTTTGACAGGCTGGGAAAGAAGCTTTCTTTTGCCTTTGCAAAGTTGTGCCTAGTGCATTTCAAATTCCCAAGCATTTGGCAGATTTTCACTGTCTCATATTCGCTGCTAAACCAAGAATTCCTCCTGGTGAAGAGTTTTAAATATGACTTTGTAACCAAGACTACTCAACTGCTAATTGAGGGGGTACAGCAGTCAAAATAGGATGTTGCCTCAGCTGCCTGTGTCATCTTACTTGCTATTGCTATTTGAATGTTGGTCGGAATTCCTGCTTTTTCTGTGTGCTTAAACCCAGATGAGAGGTTACAGGTTCACTTGTCCATGTCCCAGGAGGTATCAGTTTGTTGGGCTGTGTCCATCTCTGAGTGCTAGAGAAAATCACCACCAACTAATGGGTGACCAGGCAGCTTCTTCTACACTCAGTTTTCCAGGACCCTGATGAGCAAGATCTGACAAATAGGTGTGGGACAGAAATTTCACTGGTTGCCTCAGCTGATGGTGGTGATACATCATTTCATCCCAGAAATGGACAGGGCAAAGTGGATGTCTCCACATCCTTCAAGAGAGCAGGACACTCTATTCCTACTGGTCAGCTCAGCCACACAGAAGTCTGGTCCTCTGGGGTGGACAGGCTCCCTGCTCACAGATCCACTCATCCTGGAATTGCTGCAGCCCCTGCATGGGGAAGCAGACCTCAGTCAGCCTCCTTGCCTGGGGTACAGCATTGCCAGAGTAGGTCTCAGGGAGCTGTTTCTTAGGCACCAGCACGTTTCTTCTCAGCATTTGTGATCTGAGAGGGTTGAAGGCTTGTAGTTGGGGGTATATTTGGTAGTAAGTAAAAAAAATACTCCTTATGCTACCAAGAGTCCCAAATTTGCCTCTCCCAAATTTAAGTTTGGATTCCAAACCAGAGCTTTTTAGCACACAGTGCTAGGAACTCTTCAACATTGGCAGTGCTGGAGTTTGTTCTCTGAAACACTTTTAAGAAGTCACATTAATGTGACATTTTGTGACACGGAGTCTTGTGGGTGGATCAGAGCTGACACCCTGAGTGGATAATGCCAGCTTCCAGGAAAACTGCAAATACATGGAAAGGAGGGCCTCCTGCTGCCAAGTTTGTCGGATAATGTTTGCATTCAGTATCTTTGCAGATCCCCTTCTGGTCCCTGGCCATGCACTTGTTCCTGCTAGAGTATCAATACTGAGCAGAAACCTCCTCAAGAGTATCCCCCTATACCCCTCAGCACTGTGGTGCTGGTCTTGTGCTAGATTCTGCCCTAATAGCTCAGCCTGGTGCTTGTGTCCTTCTCCAGGCTGAGATCTCTGTTCTGAAAAGGTGTTGGGCAGGAGATGCTGGACCAGGGGCAGCAACAGGGCGACAAGCTGGGAGTGTGTTCTGGGAGGGCTCTGTGGAAGGCTGATGTTTTTGGGCTCCCTGCCAGTGCACAGCATGATAATGACAGGAAGAACTGCACAGTCTTCAGTGATGGCCTTAAGATTCTCTGCTCTTAGAAACTCCCTTTGTGGACAATATTGCACACATCAAAGGATTAAAGTATTGCACTGAGTACTGTGGGCACATCCTCTCACTTCTCTTTCCCTCTCTCGTACTGGTTTTGAAGAGGCAATTAAAACCCAGTGACTTTTGTCACAGGTGGTGCTGAGGTCAATAGCACCTGATCCGTGTGACTCCATACAAGAAGTGCCACTTGGTTCTGTGACAGCAGCCTAGGTCTCTCATGGTTGCCACAGAGATGAAGTCTGAGAAGCCTTCACTCCTTTATTTCCCCAAAAGATCCCAGGATGGCTTTGAGGCAGCAGCCAAGCCTAGCTGGTGCTGATGCAAACTGGAGAACTCATGGAACCTCTCCGGTGGGCATGCAAGGAAGGTCAGATCTATGTGGTGTGGGCACCAAAGAGCTGTGCATTGATGAGGTTCCTGGGCTCTTGAGTCATTACTCCAGTTGCAAAGCCACCTATGGCAATTTTGAATTAGCTGACTTCCATCTGGCAGCGAGTCATGCGGGTTCAGCTGCAGTGGATGAATTCCTTATTCCTGAGTGGGCTGATGTGGAAGGGTGGAAGGTGAGAAACCACCAGCAGAGCAGCTGGGGTAACACGTGGCACTTTGTGTGCGTTTTGTTTTCCACATCAGACCCATTATTTGTATTCTGCTCACATGATGATAAAGGCTGAGCCTCACCTGGGTGGCAGAAGATGGAAGTTACCTTGGAAACTGCAGGAGCACCTTGATGGCTTCTAGACAGCTTCCCCCTGGCTACAGGCTTTGCACACACCAGCAGCCAGCCAGGCTCCTTTTCCTGAAGTTTCTGGTTTTCCATCATGCCTTATCTCCCTGGATGGGAACTGAGCACTTTGATTTACCATCTCCTGGTGGCTGGGGGCGTCAGATGGGGAGTGGTGCTGTACTGGGAAGCAGCAGTAGGAGCTTGGCTTGCTTGCTTTCACATAGCTCAGATGTCCCTCTAGGTCAGGCCAACCCTTCTTTGCCCTGACAGGAGGGGTACAAAGCAGCTGAACAGAAAAAAGGGAACTCCAAGCAGTGGAATGAATCATTAGGCTTCCGTGGCCAATGGTGTGCGAGGCCCTGCAGAGCAGACACATGACCCTCATGGAGAAACACCTACGGGTATTTACAGCAAGGTGATGGGCATAAGGCTCATTGAGGAATGTGGTGCGAAAAGCATTTTTGGGATTGTCTACAACTTGTTTTGGGATGTTTCCCAAGGGCTGTGGGAACGTACAAGACTCAGGATGTTGGGGATGGTGTAAAAGTGGGGAAAGGAAGGAATTAAGATGGATTGAAAAGGAGCAAGTGTGGGGAATAAAAGAGTATTAAAAGGGCAGGTCAGTGTGCTTGCCTGAGCCCTGCCTGCACTTGATCACTCCAATCTGTTCTGTATTCTCATTAAAACCTATTTTTATCTGGTGTAAACCAGTGTTCTTTCTGGTCTGAGTGGGTGTGTGTGAGCACAGCCAATGTGATGCTGGACTGGCTGGTGAGCAGCAGAAGAGGGCTGAGTGCTGCAGCAAAGGGTGCACCTGCAGCAGGGCTGCGAGCGGGGGGCTGGCGTGTCCAAGTCCCAGCAAGGCTCTCTGAGAGAGACAGTCAGGTAAGGACAGAGAGAGGATGTAATTTGCCCCAGTTTGTCAAACTCCTGGCCAGGTGTCACATATGCAAGGACAAGTGGCTACAGCCCTGTGAAGTGAAGCAAGTGGTTGCAGTGTTAAGCAGCTGAGAGCCTGGGTCAGCCACTTTTCCCCCCCTTCCTCTAAATCTGTTTATGAGAATTGTTTTTGAATATTTATGTTTGGAATAATTATTTGGAAGAAGTCACAGCTGCATCTGCTTCTGCTGAAGTGACAGTTTGTGTTGCTGTCTCCTAGAGACCTTAAATTCTCACTTTGAAAGAAAGACCTTGTTTTTTAAAACTAAGGCTTGATTTCCATGCTGATTCAAAATGGGTGTAATTTCAAAGAGCAGTGGGACTTATTATTGGTTTAAGGACCAATGCAAGAAAACAGATGAACCAAACCAGTGGCTGTTGCAGTGACAGCTGCTGTGGGAGGACCCAGAAGTGGCTGCTATGAAAATCTCAGCTCTGCATGGGTAATGCCTCAGCCTTCATGTCACATTTGAAAAGAACAGAAATGTCACATTTGTGTGAGATACTGTTGAGGGTCACTACTTCCCATTCATCTATCAGAGCTGGAAGCATCAGAAAGATGCATATCAGAGGTGCACAACAATGGGGAGCCACAACTGTGCTCCTCAAACATCTTTCTTTGTGAGCACATGAGAAAAATCTGAAGATGTTGCCCGAAAGACACTGCATAACTTGGGGCTTTTTCCCCACCAGCATATAAACCACTGCACGCAATTCAGAAGGACAGGAAATCACATTCATGTGTTTATTTGAGAATAAGTTAATTATGCAATTAGAAACTGTATGCAAGGGGGGTGGCAGGAGTTGAGGATGCATGCAGAGAAAGTTTTCACAGATTCTGATTTTTAGTGCTATATGACTCTTAAACCAATGTGATTTGTAATTGGATGAACAGAAATAACAACAAATATATATTTCAGAAGCAAAACAAGTCCCCAAGCTCAGTTAGCCCTGGACTCTCGGAGTCTTCTGGAGCATTTTAAATCTTCTTTCATGTGGAAAACCCCCTTTCCTATTGGACAGAAATATATCAATGTTTCACCTCAATGTTTCTTTCTAGAAGAAAACTATTTCAACAATGCCACTTTGGTGCTATCAACATGATGCCATCAAAGCCCAAAACATAACACATATCTATTGCTCTTGATTATTTGGGAAATGCAGTTCATTCCAGGAAAGCCAACATGCACAGGGCATCCACCAATATCCATTCTGCAACGGCAAAAGCAAAAAATAACTCCACAAATAGATGTTTACATTGGAAGAGCATAGACAGAGATTTTACCCAGATATTACTGTATCATATTCTAACAATATTTTCCAGGTCAGACAGCATGGTAGCTCAATATATTTGTCCTTAAGACACATACAGAGCAATCAGTTAAGTTTTCTTGAAATGCCTTTATTGCTTTTAATTGTTCCTTGCTAACAGCAAACTCAACAATTGTTTTTTGGTCCTTTTCCCTTTCTTTTTTGTTATTAACATATAATGTTCCCTAAAATTCCTTTTAAACACCCAATTTATTATATGCCTACCACAAAAGCTTTTTTATTGACTATACTATTAATTACAGACCTATTTAATGTTTCAGAAGGAAGGAGACCCCATTCTTGAGCAGGAATGTTCAGCATCAGTATAAATAAAGGACATCTCCGGCAGCACAAATCAAAGGCAAGCACGCTAAAATCTAGGCTGGTAGACTTTTCACATCCAGGAAAGCCTCCCTGACATTTTTATACAAAACAGCATTTCCTGACATGCCTGGAGTCAGTATGCTGTGACACAGGCTGGCGCGGCAGAATAGCAACAGCATACATTAAATCTGTGTTGGGAGCTGGTTACCAGAAACACTGCATAGTAATTATGGTTAAGATTCTCTGTGAAATAGATTCTGGTTTTTCAAATGAGATTCTGAAAAAAACACCTCCTAACATTTCAGCAGAAACGCTTTACAACTTTTCCAAATTGTAGATGTCTCATCTTTTCCTATAAAAGCTTATAGAGCTTGTAATTTACTGAGTTACTGCTTGTTCTAATGACTATTTGAGGGAATGGCTTGGCATGAGTAAGAGATGAGTTTGTGTATTAATTCAGTTCAAAGGTTCACACAATTTGCACAACGTAATGAAAAGCTTAACTTGAACTCTCAACAACTCCACTTTCCCCCCACCTCAGGTTCATAACACTGACATCATCGAGTCTTTAACAAGCTGTCTCAGAGTGGGGGGGAAAAAAGAAGTAAAAACAAGTTCCCAGCTTGCTCCAAGGCTTCACTAATTAGAACCACATGTCCCACAGACAGAGGGGTAGGGTACAATGGCAAAGGGGCTGCTGCACTCCTGTCTCTCCCTTCGAGCAACACTGCAGAGCCTCCTCTCAAACGTGGCCTTGGACAGGGCAGGAGACACCGTGATGGGGCCAGGCAGGGCATTGAGCAAACAGCAGGAAGCCAACTGGATCTGGCCTTCTGTGACATCTGATGACCAGTCCTCAGTTTGGAGGAGGAGGGGCCAAAGAACAAAAGTCAAAACAGAGCACATAACAACAACAGAATTTTTATACAAGCAGCCCTCATCCTTGCTCCAGACTTTGAATGAGCAAGGGCTCTACAATGTGCTCATCAAGTAATTTTTTTCTCAGCTGTGAAGATTTAGCTAGTCATGTCATGCTCACCCTGTCATCACTTTAGTTGCCTAAAAAAATCCCAGACATGTCTAATACTGCTTTTCCAATTAAGAAATGTACATTTGCTCAGAAAGTAGAATTTTAACGAGGCATTGCTTGCTGAGTTAAAAAAGCATGAGGCACTAACAGAAGTCTGTATTAGGGGAAGAAAAATAAATACACCTTGTTTAAACCCTCCTCTCACCTCAAAACTGAAGGCTCAGAAACTGAAAACTGATTAAATAAAAAGCAAACACAATACAAAATCAGTCTCTTTCTCCTGAAGGTAGCAGATTTTTCAGCTGGCAAAAAAAAATTGTCTATTAAAAAAAGTGATATTTAAATCCCACGTAAGCACTCATTTGTAACATTGGAAACTCTCCAAGACTTCTCAGCACACAAAGCTTGTGTCTCCAGCTCACACACAAATGCAGTAAGTTTTTATCTATACATTTCTGGAGCTTGTTAGGTCACTGCTCCATTAAACGTGAAGTAACCCAGACACCATCTCTCAGGGTAGCCTTTTTTCAAATTACAGGAATTTGTTTCAAATTACAGCAAATCCCACAGTATTTATACTTTCAAACAAATAACCAGCATGTCATGTATAAGACTATTTTCATGTATAGGTACTTTCAGTAATTGCTTAAGAAGGATTCTAAACATTTGAGACAAAGGGTGAAAGCACAGGTCTAATTTTAAATAATTAACACAGAATCACAGAATCATTTAGGTTGTAAAAGACCTCTAAATCATTGAGTCTAACCTTTGACTGATCACCACCTTGTAGACCAAAGCACTGAGTGCCATATCCAGTTTCCTGAACACCTTCAGGGATGCTGACTCCACCACATCCCTGAGCAGACCATCCCAAGGTTTAAAAACCCTTTCTGCTGCTAACACACAGAAGAGGTAAAGAACTCTAAACATAAAAGTACACTGTTTTAGATGTCAGATTTATTTCCTTCTTTACAGGAGAGCTGTTCTGCTCTGCAAATTAATGGACAAAATAAGCCTTATTTTGATTTTCACATTGTACGTGCTTAAAAAAAAAGATGGATTTCTGATGACAATTCCTACAAATTGAAACTCAAATTAGATTTTCTCTTCTCATATATTACCACTTTACAACTAACTCTGAAATCCTTGTGGTTTTACTACTTCTGCTGCCCCTAGCTCTTCCTCCTGTATTACAGAAACTATACTGCATACATATAAACCTGTATTTATGTACAGACACAGAATCACAGAAATAAAAGCACTATGCAAATGTAAAAGCTGCCATTTGAGTTTATACTCCCCAGCAGGAACTCCAGTCAAGCAATGTTCTGCACATAAATGTAAAGGGGATTTTTCCATGGCCTTCAGGTCAGGTTCAGAAGGAGTATCTTAAGCACAGCAGGAGAAAAGTGAAAACTGCCAACTCCATTGCAAGATCCAATTAAAAACCCACCTATTTTAATTAATTGTTTTTATGCTAACAACAAAAAATATACCTCTCAAAGTTTTAATGTAGCAAATTTTTATTATTTTTTACTAGTTTCCTTTACTAGTTTAGTTTTAGTACAGATGATCCTCCCTAAGAGTATTTACAGACAAGGAAAAATAGTTAAACATCAGGATATTTATTTTGCATATAAATATTTACAGAAAAATACTTACAAAAATTAAGTATTCAAATTTTAAGTGACTTCACTTCAAAAAGCTTAATGCTTTTGTCTTATAAAAACATGTTGCCTTTACTGTGCTCAAATTTACTATTCAGATCTCTGGATTTTCTTATAAGAGCTTTCTTTTGTGCTTCATCAAAGCGATTGACTTTGAGATCCTGCTCTCGGTCAAATGGCCTTCTTTCCTGAGGTTTGCTCTTTTCTTCAGATGCTTTGCTCTTCAGCTTTTTCTGGTGGATATCCATGAGAGACTCTGACCTCTTTGACTCCTGGAAAAAATGAGAAGGAAGAGGAAGTAAAGTATTAAACAATATCAACGAAAACATACGGAAAATCCAAATGGAAAGATTGATGTCAGGAAGGCTAAAAATTCCAGAAAAAGAAGACAGCTCAGTAACTGGATATAGAATGATGAATTTAGCATACATGGAGTAGAGAGTATGAGCAATCTTGTTCAGGCTAAAATACTAATAATTCACTGATGTAGATAACCATTATGATCTTGAATCTCCTCAGACAATGCAGATAAATTAGAAAAATAATGCAAAAGAAATATAAAAGTTGCTCTGACATTATTGGCAGAATGAAGACACCATGTCAAAAGAAATATCTCAAAGTACAGGCCTAGTTTCCTATAGACATCCCCATAGCACCTGGATTTGGTCACTGCTAGGGGCAGGAACAAGCTAGATACCCTTTCATGCACTGTGGTGGGTTTTTTAATGTATGCTCCTAACTTTGGATCATCTGTTGAAAGCCCACAGGACGAAGTCACAGGTTTGAGCTAGAGCATATGTTTTGCCAACTCAAGGACTTCAGTTGCATTTCTTAAAGAGCATGATCCAGCTCAAACACAACATAAAACTTCTGCTGATTTCACACAGGAGCAGGATTAGCTCTCACAAGACCATGAGGCCCCTCATTTACTCAGATGCAGTGCATTTGTGTATCTAAACCAATTCTCTCACGAAAAAGTGCAAAAGTTGAGCAGCTCTGTTTTCTCATAGTTTTCCTTCACTTTCTGTGTAAACACTGCATCACACACACAAATAATAGCTGATGCATGAGTTAAGAAAAGATACTCATGGAAAACAGAAAATAGATAATAGTTATTCATGATGTAATTGTAGTGTTGACAAAATTGCACCAGAGAATGTATATGGCATCAGCATCAAAAGAAGAAACTATTTTAGGAATGAAATCTTCTGTTCTAGTGAAGTATCCTTGGTAAATGTCAGTGGAGAAAAAAATAGGAAATAATAGAGGAAAAAACTTAAAAAAAAATACCCACAATAATCACCTGAAAATTAGAAAAGAGCTGGTTTAACAAAAAGAAAAAAACAAACAACAAAACAACCCAAGAAACATAGTTCTTAAACTTTGAGACAATGCCATAAATCTTAGAAACAGTAAAGGCCTGTATATGTTTTATTGAAATAAGGTCCCAGCAACCATGTCCTGACATAAGGATGATTTAAGGAAAGCACTATCTGAAACTAAGGCAATGTACACAAACCCAAATTCTGTCCCTTTGGAGAGGACCCAATGCTGGTCTTGTTGACATTAATGCCAAGTGTTCTAATGTCTTAAAACAGCACTAGGTTTGGGCATTAAAAGGGAAAACTGTAGTGGCATCACCATGGAAACCAGCAGCACGAGAAACGAGAACCAGAAGAAAAGAGTGAAGAACTAAAGGAAATAGAGGAAGTATTTTGTGATCACACTTACATTGTATGAAGTCACCTGCTCAATAAGCCTCTTGTCCCTCCCAGATAATACTGTTTCTTCACTATCCTTATTGCTTGACTTTTTTGCCTCTTCTCTTTCCTGATGAATAAAAGAAAATCACATGCTATAGCAACCAGAATGTCTGAAATAAAAAGCAAGCAAATCTATATCTACTTTAATTAAATTTGGACAGTAAAGGCCATGATAAAGGCCATCAGATATTTTCTGCTCAGCTTGATAGAAGAAGAAACTGGACTTGCTAATTGGAAAGTCAATGAGCTGATACAGAGTATCTGATTACTGCAAAAAGGGAGCGGAAATAAACGCATATAAATGATATTTCATGATGTTCTTTAATTGCCCTGATCTTTAAGCCTGAAATAGTAAATTTTGATAACAAAGAAAAACCTGGGAAAGAAAATTTCACTGAACAGCCCATGGTATTTTTACCTTGTTTTCACAAAAGATCAGTAACCCCTACTACCTGCAGGTGTATACGAATGAATAAATAAATGCTCACCTTGGCTTTTCTCTCTCTGTCAGCTGGAGTATCTGTCCAAATAGATCTATCACCTGATTTGTCATCAGCTCGTCTCTTGAACGTTCTTGGGCCAAATCCAAAGCTTTTCAACTCAGGTGGAAGCTCTGTCATCCATGATTCCCTGGTGACTTGTTTGGGTTCATCCTTTGCAAAAGAAGTAGGGGTGGAGGGAAGGGTGAAAAAAGCATAATCAAAAATTACTGTCTGAATCTCTTAGCTTCCAGCAGAAACAACAGATTTTTTTCTTTGTGTTAACAGCTGCAAATGCATAGCATCCCAAGTAGAAGTGCAACCAGGTTCACACAGAAACAGGTGAAGAGAAAGACAAATACACTTCAGCAACAAAATACCATAAATTAAGAAATCCAACTTACGCTGTCTGCTGAAGTAAGCTTTTCTTTCATTCTCTGAGCTCTGCGTTCAAACTCTTTAGTCACATCAGACTCCACTGGTCCTTTTGCAGGCATTGGGCCTATAAAATTGTCTTCATCCTCGCTACTATCTGTCAGCTTCCAAAAATAAAACATTTATTTCAAACATAGCGTTAAGAGCATCAATAAACACTTTAGCTTTATAAAATTAGAATGACTTTGTCTGGAAGAGCATTAAACCTAACGCAACACATTTCCCAGCCAACAAAAACCTGGATTAAAACTCCAGATTAGACCTGTTCAGCACAGATACTTCATCTCCATTTTGCCAAAAGCAGCATCTCTTGTCTGAGGGAAGACTGCTGGTGAAGGCAGTGGCAGCACAGAAAGCCCTGCTACTTTACAGTGCTCTGCATGCAGCCACGCAGCCCCTGTGGCTGTGGGTAAATGTGGAACACGCTCCATATTTTCGGTTTACTATCACTAGCAACATTTGGATGCATTTCCCTAATAAGGATCACAATTAGACACTGCAAGAACTGTCTCGAGCTCAGATTCTGTAAGGATGCCAGAAAGATTAAAGTGCAAGGTAGGGGTACCAGTGGCATGCATGGTACCTCACCCCTGCATGTACAGTATCCAACTCTAATCCCTTGGCTCCGTCATTCACTTCTTCAATCCCTCACAGATCCCTTCAGGAAGAATTTCTTCACTGAAAGGGTTGTCAGACATTGGAACAGGCTGCCAAGGAAGTGGTAGAGTCACCATTCCGGGAAGTGTTCAAGAAAAGACTGGATGTGGCCCTTAGTGCCAGGTGCAGTTGACTAGGTGGTGATGGGTAAAAGGTTGGACTTGATGATCCTGAAGATCTTTTCCAACTTAATGATTCCATGATTCTGAGGTCACATTCTGAGCAATTATTTGGAGAATGGCTAAAAAAGTAAGTTTGTTATTACATCAATAAAAATCTTCCTAGTTGACAGGGGTTGTACAGAAGGCTCACTGGTGCCTCCCTCCAAGTTCAAAGAGTACAGATGTGGATGGAGGCAAAACTCAACAGAAAACAGTGATGCCACAGTGCCCTGGGAGCAAAGCTAAGGTGCCCAATATCTATAAAATTGCAAAGATTTCACTACAGTCTGACTGTGCGTGATAAAGCAAGGGGAGTAGGATGACAAGGCTGTGTAGCCAGGAAGCACTTGAGAATACACAAGGTAGTGAGTCATTAGATTCACTAAAGCAATGCGAAGAGTCAGCATGGAATAAGCTGCCTCTAAAGATGCACTTGAATAAAAAATAATTAAATAATTTTTTTACAAAGCCAGCAAGAAATTACTCATATTCAAAAATAAGAAAAAGAGTATTATTAAGACAAGGTAAAAAAAAAGATAATTATTAAGAAGAGAAAAAAAAGTTCTGTAATACATGTAAAAAAGCTGATGCTAGAAGATTTATTTATGAGAAAAGACACTTTTTTGCTTGCAAAATATAAAAGCAGACCAGTTTTGACATCTCTGCCTCAAGAGATTTGTCACTATGATAAATTGCTTAATCGTTATTTGGAGTTATAAGACGATGAGTACCTCAGAAATGTCAGATAGTCTTTCTTCACGATGAATTACAGCACCACTCACTGTAGGAGGCTGGAGAATTATATGCTTTGCAACTACTAACCAAAAAAGTGGAGTTTCAGAGCAGCCTTTGCATCCTTTCTTCCTAGCGTGTCTAGCATCTCCCATAGCGTCTGGGAGTTAAATGTAAAAATACAAGTGTTTTAAAAATAAACACAATAACCATTAATTCTCCCAAGGAATTATTATTCAGTTTATCGTAGCATGAGAGAGATTCACTTGCCTAAGCACTGGTATCCAGCACCATTTTTGGTGTCTTAAGGTCTTCTGCCTGGCTTAAGAGGTGCTGCTCAAGAAGGGCACTTCTCTAAAGGTGCTACTCCCTACCTGCCATCCCCTCCCACAGGTGATTTGGATCCTTCAGAATGGTACTGGAAGCCCATGTTTAGGGAGTTCAATCTTCCCCATGGCTGTTCTTTATCACGTCTTGCTCCTGAATGTTCTTTAGTAGCATACACATTATTTTGCAACCAGGAATTGCAGACTACTTCTACCTAGTTTTTACCTAACATGACCAGAAAAGTCAAAAAGCATGAACCAAAAAGGTGTGCCAGTGTCACTGTCCTGCACCACCTCATTCCCAATTACACATATCATCCTGCAATTACTAAGAGCAATTTAGTGACACCGTAATGCCATTCTTGATTGTATTCTTTTGGATAAACTTATTTAAAGGTTGTAGCCACTAGCAGACATCTTTAAGGAGGTGAAGACGTGTTTTCTGCCTGCAGTTTAGGATGCCAAGATTCCTTGTGTTCAGTGAGTACACCATCTATTTAACAGCAAAAGCACAACAAACCAGACTCATCTTTTTCGTTTCTTTTTTTTTTTTTAAGGCTTATTTATGCTCCAGTATTTGACCCCAGCAAAAATATGCCAGACACTTTCTGGTCCAAAATTAAACTGTAATCCTGAGAAGTATGTCTGGTAGTCTCTTTCAGGCTGCAACTTGTTTAAACATTTTACATAGCTTGTGCTAAAACAAAAGGCTTCTGTTTTCACAAACCTGGGGACTGGATTGTGATGAAACAGACGGTCCTATGAAACATCTGCTACTCCTGGTGTCCTCTGAAGGTTTCCTAAAGCCAGGTGGTAATGCAGGACCTATAATGGGCCTTGACAGCAGGGCAAAAAAAAAGAAACAAAAAAAAAATCTTAATTTTTCAGTTGAGGGGAAACAAATGTTACATATCAATATAAAAATAAAAAACAAACATTGATGAGAAGTGTGACTTTCCTTCCTCCTCATGCCAAGTGTGTCCCTGTGCACACACACTGCAGTAATAACTGAATAGGAGTGTCTCCATTTTCCAGGAGGACCCATGCAGACAGTTTTGATGCAAAAAACCCCAGAAAGTTGCAGCATGTAGTCAAGGAAATCCACTTTTTTCCTCCCTAGCTTCCTTCAGATTCAAGAGCAATGAAAGGTGATAAGATAAATATACACTCCTCCTTTGCAATCAACAAACCCAATTCTGTTCTTGTCTTACACCTCAGATTCACTGTCCTTTGATAAAACTGCTCTGGTTTTATTTTACCTTGGAATGGGAAAGAGAGAAGAAAAGTTTTGTGATTCCAGGTAACTTCACTCATCTGTTTTTAAGCAGCAGCTCTGCACGCAGTGTAACTCAAATGTCTTCACAAACACAGGAAGGTGAGAATCGCTTCAGTGGTGAGAAGAATACTACAAACTATGCTCAAAGAAACTGTGCTTGCTGTCTTGAAAGTCTTTTGAATGCAGGTTCCTCTTAATAATCCACCATAATATTCTTTGAAGCTAATAAGAACTAATTAAAAACCCAAACAACTGTCACCTGAAGACATAACCAAGTGATAGTATCCTCACAATGTAACAGCAGACTTTGTTTATTATGACCTTCAGTTGTGAGCTTTAGGTTATCAAAAGTAACAACACCTGAACTGAATTTGCTAATTATGGCCTTTACTCAATCTCACATAATCTAATCAGTAAAGCCCTGCTATAGTGATATTATTGTAAGGGTTTAAAGAGGGGAAATAGAAGACAAAGTTTTGCTGAAGAACCAACTGCAGATATACAGATGCGAGCAATAAATGTGAGCTCAGGCCAGGACAAGGGCACTGGTGAGTTCTTAAACCCAGGCAACAGATCTGGTTTAATTTTGAAGTTCCACCCCCACCTAGCTGCTGCAGTTTTATCTTCCTTCCTTCTTTCCTGACTACTTTCTTTTTAAGACCATGTTTTAAATTCCTAATGTAATTTAAAGAGATTGAGTTTGAACTTACACAGATACAGCCAAAAAAAATCTTTTATTTTAGTATACAAGTACCTTTATTCTGCATGGAGAGACAGGTAAACCAAACTATAAAAAAAGCTCTCTGCTAAAATATATACGAATATCTCTGTTGTGGGCTGTATCTGTGCAACCTGTGAAAAAGAACCAATCTGAAATGCTCTGTCTTGATTCTGTTACAGCTCAAAGGCTCTTTTAGGCAATAGAAAAGTAGTTCTCATATTCATCCTTTCCATGCTTTCCATTTCTTATGCCTTTTTTTTTCCCCCCACATGGACATCTCTTTGGTCTTTCCTCAGCAGTACACAGGTGACATGATCCTTGACAGCTTCCTGGATGTCCAAAGGGTCTCTGAACAGGTGAATTGAATCTAAATACTAGTAGTATTTTAACTCTGATAATATATTTACTCTAATAATATATTAACAACTAATAGATAACTGATAAACACATTTTACTGCTGTAGGCAACTTCAGTACCTACACATGTTCAAAAATACCTTATGGACTAAGCTTTAATTTAAGGAATATTGCATTTCATATATGGCAAAGATTGTTCTCCTGTTGTTGAACTTGGAAGTCTTTGCTAATGCACATTTCAAGGTGGGTGTTTCAGCATTCTTCTGATGTATAACATAAATTTTTTTAAGATCACCTTCGCTCTTTACCTAGATGTGTGAACACTTCAGAAATATTTATGAGTGCTGCACTTCTGTCTAACATTGATAAACAGTAATATAATCTTCAAAGTTGAAGGAGATCTTTTCACATATATATTTTATGCTGGAATGATTCAAACCATTTTCAACAAGCTGCAGATTGCCACAAGAGCTGCCCCTAATCATGAATATGTTGCTTTGACAAGTCTGGAAAAGATGTAAGAGAATAAAAGCTTTTCTAAAAGAATGGGTATGTCACATGGAGCTGATAAACAGCCTGTCCATACACTGAAACAAATGACCTGCATTTGTCTCAATTATTCATGGCTCAGTTGGCAGCTGGCAATCTGCTCAAGGCTGAGGGCAATGCAGCAGGGAGACAGCAGCATCATGTCTGTGCCCTGCACAGCTCACACGCCTCCCAGACTCACAGGTGTGTGGGGGTGGAAGATAGACAAGGCTCTTCCCACACACCACACCGTTCCCACCTATTCAGGGAATCAGGCTGAGTGCTAAATAGCTCTCCTCAATCTGCTTTCTCAGAGCGTGCTAGGAGCAATTGTATCGTGAGGTAGGAAAAAACAATAGAGCGAGTGCCAAGTGTCTTCTACTGCTTTATCACAGACACCGAGCAGACTCTTGCCTCAATGTCACAGAATCACAGAATATTCTGAGTTGAAAGGGACCCACAAGGATCATCACATCCAATTCTCGAGTGAATGGCCCCTTCCTCTTCCCTTTTACCATGAGTATTCACGTCAAAAATCAAGAAAGCAAGAACACTACCTCAACAGTAAACTGAATCACTTTCCTGGAACTCAAAACTCATACCTGACAGGCAAGTGTTGCTTTATTTTATCTATCAACTCCCTATTGCTCTGAGGAAGACAAAAGTGATCAAGGGACTCTTGTACTTCTCATCAGGAAGTATTCCCTTGGAAGCACCAATTCCACTATGGACTATAATTTCAAATTATAGAAGGAAGTGCACAGATTGATGTAAAGACTAAAAGGCTGTGAGACACGGTTGAGTTCTGTATAGAAAATCCATATAATATTTTTTGGGGGAAGTATTTTATAATTGTAAGGAATCAAATGGAAAGCTTCCTGATAGAGACCATAAATAATGCTTATTTGCGTAGACCTGACAGCCTCTTTTCTAGAAACCTACAGTGTTCAGAGTAGTTTTGTACCTGGAGACATGTAAACAACAATCCTTGATGCATTAGCAAATGACATGGTGTTGCACCACACACCAAGTGGTAACTGCCCTACTCCCTCACAGACCAGAATGAACTACAGAAGTATGGGTCCTTGCACCTGTAATTTGCTTTTTCTCCACTGATCTGAGACCTATCAAAAGAAATGGAGGAAATTTGACATCCAAAATACATCTCAGAAAATTTACATTAGTTCTTTTACTCTCCTTCCAACCTGGTGTAGGAGGGCTATGTGTTCTGTTTCACAGGAATGCTGTTGTTGTTCTCAGAAAATGGAGGAAACATTAGCTCATCTGAATCTGAAGTGCACAACTGAAGTGTTCTGTAATAGTGACACAAATTATTTAATCTAAAATAATTGTGTTTTAAGGAAAAGAATCTGAATATAATTCCATTCTAATTACCTCTCTGGAGAATCATCCTCTTTTTTAAATCCAGGAGGAAGAGCTGGCCCAAAAAAGCCATCATCATCATCGTCTTCATGAATTCTTTTTGGCTTTCTGCAAATACAGATTTCACTTAATAATTACCTTGACATGCATAGCAATTATCTACATTTTAAAAAGGAAAAAAAACACATAAAATTATTTCATAGGGTCTTCAGTACTAAATATCCTGCCGTTACCAAGGTAACGGTGCAAAAGGATCCAAAATTATTTGAAGCAATTAAAAAATTGGGAGTATAAGATTCACTTCAAAAACATTCTCGTGTTTAAAAATAGAAAAAAAAAATTAAAAAAACAACATTAAGAATGCTTTTGCTGTAGAAAGAAGTGTAGTATAATGTTGATATACCATTTTCTAGTCACAAAGTAATTTAAAATTCAGCACACTTCCTTCTCCATTTTTATACACTGTCTGCATTTTGAGTGGTATTTATCCTGTTCAACTCTAATTAGCTGGAAAACTATTGACTAAGAAAACAAGAAAAAAGTGAATAATAATTACTCATTAAGATGGCATAATGGTCTTCAGGTCTCTTATACAAGGCTTAGAGCAAACACAGAAATTCTTAACACAGCAATTGTGAGTAATCAATCCAACAAATGAGAGTATCTGCAGATTCCTGTTACTTGCTAAACAATTCAGGTTTTTCTCATTAGAGTTGACTTAATGGAATGCATAAATTCATGTCCATAAACAGTTCTTATGGCCTCTTAAAGAGAGCTAGTATACAAAAACTCAAGTACCAAATACTTATGTACATGGTAACAGGTGTCTGTCCTTAGCATAAACATGGAAATTGGCAGAACTAAAATAAAACATATAAATGCAGAGGTCTGATTGCCCCAAATAACTTAATTCCACTGCAGGGTGTCAAACAGGTCAGCTGAACATTCTTGGCCATGGAAAACAAGCAGAACATGTAATCAAAAGTTTTACACAGGTACAGAGTTTACCTCTTTTTATACAACACTGTCCCTTTCTCACAAGTTAGACAGATCTATCACATTTGCAGTACAATTTGTAAATATACAAATAACCAAAAAACATACTCACTTGGGTGCTGGATCTCCTTCTGTCTCCTCTTCAGAATCTCTATTTGTGTCTCTGGGTAGAGGAAGAGATTCTGTGTCGTCATCACTGTCAGGAGTTTCTGAGCTACAGCTGCTTTTGTAGTCTGGAGGCAATGCTGGTCCTGCAACTGAACATCCAGAGTTATTTGGGATCATAAAACCACAAAATGGTTAGGATTGGAAGGAATCCTAAAGATTATCTAGTTCTAATCTCCCTGCCATGGGCAGCAAACCTTCTACTAGACCGGGTTTTATAAGGACACTATTCTGACTTAGGACATTACTAATCCATTACTACATGAGCATCTTCTGAAACAGGATTAGAAAGCCCTGTTTTATATAACTAATGTACAATGGACGTGGCATAAACCATTATATTTAAAAGAAACTACCACCTTAATAAGGCATTTGAAGCTTACTAGAGAAGAAACACATCATCTGTACATACACAATGTGGGAGATCATAAATTCTTAAATGGGACCATTTGTGACCATAAAGTACTAAATTAACTGCCAGTCTGCTTTAGGAATGGTTTAACAACTAAGGTTATTCCCAGTTCAGCTAAACACGAACAGCAAGGACAGATTTAAGTACTCTGCTGAAAAAGGGATGATTTAGGCATTCAGAGAATGAATTCAAAGAATTGCTGCTGTCAGAAGGCCAGGGCAGTGGATGGAGCTCTCATGCTCCAGTCAAACCTTCACCCTCTGGGGTAATATCGCAGCAAAATTAAAAATCAGACACTAACACTGCTAGCAGGCCTGTGCTGTTTCTGGCACTGTGCCTGCCAGCAGACAGCCATCTTTATAGATTTATTTGGATATAGTACCATGTGCAGTGGGTCCAGAAGCAGCTTAGCCATTGATCCTAAGAGCAAAAGCCCCCCAAACAAGACCCTTAACACAGATACCCTCACAGGCTCAATCAACAAGGAGTCAGCTGGAGCAAGCAAGAAACAGCAATGGTCCCAAGGTAAGAAGCCTTCCCAGTACAGGGCAAGGCACACAGGGCCAGCACCCATTTACACAAACATAATGGAGATTTGATTCTACTGGTGATTTACCATTCTGAGACACAGACACCATCCCTCCTCTTAATATCTCAAGCACTGAGTACAAGACTTGCAGGACAGAGAGGTGTTTTGGTGAAGAGAAGACACTATTCCCTTTATGAATAGTCAAGGGTCAGATGAAGAGATAAATGGTATCAGGAAATTACATCTCCAGTTGAAGAACTACAATTTTTTGCTAGTACAAAATACAGCCTGATGCAGACTATGGTTCCACTGTTAGCTGACAAAGGTTAGGCAGAACTCGAGTCCTTTGAGTGAGCTTCACAAAGCTTTTAATCATCTTTAGCACAAGACACAAACAAGGAGAGTCCACTAGTTACAAAGCACCCAGGCAGATCTACCACTTCTTTGTTTCCTGTTTCAATGGAAAAGACTTTAATTGGGACATACCAATCCACTTCAGCACTAAGAAGGGAAAAAAACCAACCCAACAAAGCACTTCTCTCCTCCCTGAAAAAAACCCAAACACAACACTCTACTTTATAAAGGTAAAATAAGTTCAAGATGATAGGGAACAAACAGATGAATGATAAATAGGAATAAAAACTGCTATCAAGAAGTCTCCTTTTTTGGTACGAAAAGCACCACTTGAAAAAAAGCATGTAAAACCCAGACAAAACCTGCATAACAGCTTTCTCCAGCCACCTGGTGCTCTGACATCATGCAAGCAGACTTCATTTGCTCTAAATGCAAAAGAAAGGACTTGGAGTAGAAGGAACAAACTCAGATGCAGTTTGATCAGTCTGATACTAGAGAGGAAAAGAGAAATTAGGAGCAGCTTTGTGAACTGTACAGACCTAGTAAAACCAAAACTATTTAAGGAAGCAGACTGGTCCCACTGGCATGTTGTCCAACACCACGGCTAACATAAATACTTTCATCCCAATTCCTTTCCGCTATGTTGGCAGAACTGTTAGCTTGGGCCATGCAATAAACTGGATCAGGGAACGTAAGAAGCATAAAAATAACACTGCAAACCACAGCACTCCCCCAAAAGAACTGTTTGTTCGTGGAACTGCAGCCTAAGCAGGACAACCAGAAATAAAATAGAGACAGAGACTGACTAATGCAGGGAAAATGGCATTTAAAGCCTGAGGAAGAAAAAGTCATTGGACATGGTGAAAAGAAATGGAGGGGAAAGAGACTTAGGATTAAAAATTAATATGATCATGGTATTGACTGAGATTAACAATCACCACAGGCAAAGATACAGCTATGGATCAGGATGGTTTGGGGAGCTACAATAAAGAGTAGAAAGGTAGGAATGGAAATTGCTAAGCATAAATTCCGGGAGCAAAGTGAAAAAAAAAGGGTGAGGAGAGAGGCCAAGATCTAATGAGAAGTCTGTGAAATTCCCCCAAAACCACAGAAAAGTGGAAAAATACAGACAAAAGGAGGAACAGAGGAGAGCTCAAAGAGTCAGGAAACTAAAACTAATTGAGGGGAGGAGGATAAATGGATCTAGCAAATGGTAGAGCAACAAAAAAGTGACAAAGTAACCAGAGCTTGGAACTATTCAGAGCAGGACAATGGGATAAAAATGTATGAGAAGAAAATTTTGGGGATAGAGAGGAGAGAAACAGGACGAAGTGAGACTGAAGTGAATGTTTCACAGCTACTAGAAGTGACCATCCTTCTAATGTTTCTCTGACTTGCCTTCTCCAATGAGCTGGCTGTGGTGACCATCTGCCTGAAAATTAAGTCAATCCAATTCAGAAACCAAATTAAAACCTACTTTTTGTTTTGCTAGGGTTATTTCTGCTGTATATGGGGATTCTAAGCAATCTACTACACCATCAGACATGCACTGGGAAGCTCTCAAGGACAGACAGGGCCTTCATCTCCAGCATAGTGGTAGATCAACCCAGACATATCACGTCAACACATCCGTATTGTAACAAATGTGGCCACAATGCTGAAACAGACCAAACTGCATCTCTGGTTATTTTTAGCCATTCCCTAGCACTTCTCTCCTGCTGGTACAAAGACAGCCCAGAGGCAAGGAGAAATGGGCCAAAGGAAGTCTGATTCTTCCAGCAAGAGCACGATAGGCCAGCTTCAAAGCAGTGTCATGAAGTGAAGAATCAGGAAATGAGTGTGTCCCATGGGTTGGATAAGCTGAAGAAAGTAAAGGATTCACCAGGGATGAGCTTTTGGGTCTGTCCAACTACCATTTGCTTCCATCCTGTTGCTGATTAAGGGTCACAGAAGTATTATTAGCATCACTTCTCTGATACCAGATGTAGTCCATGGGCAGTGTGGCTTGTCCCATGGAAGGCACACCAGTGGGTATTGCGGGAGAAAGTGTCTAGATGCTCATATCCAGAGGGGTGGTGGCAGTGGGGCTCAAGGGGAGTGAGATATTTCCTACTAACTGTGGTGCACATCAGCCTTCACAAGGCTATGAAATGCTGCTGGAGACCGGGCCAGCTAGTCTGCCAAGGCTGCAGACAGCTCCCAGGTGGATTGCCTCCAGAAGGAATGTATTAGCAATAAATCTAACCATAATCATACATAATCACTCTCCTGCTCGTTGTGTCTGTCTGAGAGCCTTCTCTGCCACAGGCTGCTCAAAGGCCTACTTTGTTGCTATTGGGAGACAGAAACTATGAAAGTAGAATAAAAAAACCAAGTGCTGTTAAAGAAAACCAATGAGCAGCTCAAATATAAGTGAGACTACTAGGACAGGAAAAATACTGGAAAAACTGTTCAGCTTTAAAAGGTGAAGCATCTGTTAAAATAGCTAGAAAACACCAGGGAAATTGTTACAGAACAAATTCTAGGCCCATTTGACTCAAGATCCAGCAAGTGTTGCAGCGCAGAAGGTGCTTGTAGCAGCTCCACCGTGTGATTTTTGTCACTCCAGGTGCAGGGCTCCAGATGGAGCTGTAGTTCTGTACAGCAAAGTGTGCTATGCCAAAGTACTTGCTCTCCTTTCTTCCTCTGCACTGCAGCAGTCTGCCTCATGGGGTGAGCAGGGACACTTAGCTGCTGTAAAGTCAAAGTCAGGAAAAGTTTGTAAAAATTATAAAAACAACCAACCTCCCAGTAGCTGGAGTTTGGGGTTTTTGTGTTTTCAAAGGCAAATAAATTCCTTCACCCACTTCACACAGAAATTTCCAAGCAGATCTTGGATCAGTTGCCAGTGTAATACCACAGAACTGATTTACACTGGGACAAAGAGGGGGATATCTCGGCTGAGTAACCTAGACTAGACACTGTCAAAACACCTGATGTCACAAACCCATGGCCTAATGATAAGTTTAACTTGTTTTGTTCAGGGGATTCATACATGATACTGATACCTGCAACATGCATCAATGTGTCGATGGAAAGTGAATAAGCCATCAACACAGACATAACCAGGAAAGGCAGCACCAGCTCGTGTAGTCAGGGCTTCTGCACAAAGCCGAGATTCAGACAGAAAGCTTGATGTTGCCATGGTGTCAGCTAATGCAGCAGCTTTGTTCCTCTTGCTACTGCTCCCTCTTCTGGATTAAAGAATTAGAGAGCAGGCAAGCACAGCAACCTTTTCCCATCAGAGCAGCTTTCTTCAGAGTAACCAAATGGTCACTGACACATTGCCAGAAACTGAATATATGTACTAGTGCCTTGAATTAAAACCTGGATTAAAGACAAGGAGTGCAAACGCTCAAAGTGCTGCTTCCAGATTACTGACAAAGAATATGTAAGAGTTTTAGTGGGGGAACTGAGCTCCACTGCAGAAGATCCAGTCTGGCAGTCAGCTGGTCTCGGTGGGATGCCACTTCTGATGTGACTGCTCTCAAAACGAGAGACCCAGGCAGGCGAGGCACCACAGCCCTGCTGACCGCCAGCCTGCTCCACATCCTGGGATACACTGCCTGGAAAACCACAGCTGATGAAGTTGTTTGGCTTGGCAAAGGAAAGCACGCTGCACAGGCCCTGCCTCCTCCTTTTCTACCTGCTAATTTCACACTTGGAGCTGCTGAAGAGCACAGGCTTCAAAGCGTACGCCAGACTTGAGCGGGACAAAAGTAAACGACTCAACACAGTGTTTTTGTAAAGCGAGTTTTAGAGTGGTTCATAGCTCTAGCATTCCATCGCATACGGTGCCTTTTTTTCCTCTTTTCCTCTCTTTAAAAAGTCTCCGGGAAGTTTAGCTCCATTCAGGTGCCGCACTGGCACACCCCGCGCTGTGATACACTGGGTTGCAGGCCCCACTATCCCACCCACGGAGCACCCCGCGCTGTGGCACAAGGGCCGCAGAGCCGCTGTCCCACCGCCGGCGCGTCTCTGTGCTCTCACCCTGGCTGAAGTCCTCGCCCGGCTCGGCCTCGGCGCGGCGCGGAAAGCCGGGCGGCAGCGCGGGGCCGATGAGCTGGCGGGCCATGGCGAGCCGGCTCCGGCAGCAGCCCGGCCGCTCTCCCTGTCCCGCTCCGCTCCCTGCTCCGGCCGCTCCGGCGCTCCCGGATGACGCCAGGCCCGCCGGGAGGGAGGGTTCAGCTTCCCCAGCCCGGACGTGACGCGTTTAGCGGCCGCCGCCGGAGGCCCCACGTGGTGGTGCGAGTGCATCGCGGAGCGGCGGCTGCATCCGAGCGGCCTCTCCGTGCCCGATATGAACCCCTTCGCCTGGTACCCGCCGCCCCCGCCGGGGCTGCCTCCGCCGGGCATCCCCCCGCCCCTCTTCTGCCCGCCGCCCCCCCGGGACA
>VZTZ01024952.1:1545226-1674783 GCA_013400955.1 Drymodes brunneopygia
TGGCCCCGTACCCTACCCCCCGCCCGGCCGCTTCCCGCCGCCCGACAGCACTTACGCCTCCTCTGACTCCTACTCGCAGCCCGCCGAGAGCTACCCTCCCGCTGAGAGCTACTCGGATCCCGCCCAGAGCATCCCCTCCGCCGAGAGCTACTCCCAGCCTGCCGAGAGCTATCCCCAGCCTGCCCAGAACTACTCGCAGCCCGAGGGCTACCCCCAGCCCGCCGAGGGCTACCCGCCGGCTCAGAGCTTCTCGCAGCCCAAGGGCTTCCTTGCCCCTCACAGCTACGCCTCGCCCGCCGCCTGGTTCCCGCCGGCCTACGGAGCGCCACCGCAGGGCCCGCACGCTGGTGAGAAGCCGGGGCAGGGGAGAAGCCCTGTCTTGGGCCCATGGACTCCTTCCCATCCCACGCGGAGCTGTCCTGAACCCTTGAGGCTGCAGGATTCTCCTTCCAAGCATGTTGGTCTATGCAGCCCTCTCTTGTCTCTTCCTTAGATCCTTCTCCGTTGTCCTCTGAGGTAGGAGGGGGATGTTTTACCAACTGTATCTGTGAATGGCTCATCTTTTTTTTTCTCTCTTCCGAAGGTGGAAATGGTAATTTCTCCCAGAAATGGCAAGGCAAGCAAGCACCTTCGTTTAGTAAACATTGTCCAGAAGAAAATAACAAGCCAAAGGTATGGAGTGGGGTCCCCCAGTGCAAGAGGGACATATACGTGTTGGAGGGGGTCCCGGGAAAGGCCACGAAAATGATCAGGGGGTACAGCACCTCTCCTGTGAAGGCTGAGACAGCTGGGGTTGTTCTGCCTGGAGAAGAGAAGGCTTCAGGAAGGATCTTTAAGCACTTTAAGGGAACTCAGGAGAAAGATGGGGACAGACTTTATAGTACAGCCTGTAGTGATAGAACAAGGAGTATTGGTTTTAAACTGAAGCAGAGTAGAGTTAGATCCGACATAAGGAAGACAATTTTTACTATGAAGGGGATGAGGCACTGGCACAGATTGCGCAGAGAAGCTGTGACTGTCCCATCCCTGGAAGTGTTGAAGGCCATATTGACTGGGGCTTTGAGCAGCCTGAGCAGTCATAGATTGTCCCTGCCTGTGGTGGGGGGGTTGGAACCAGGTTATCTTGGAAGGTGCCTTGCCACCCAAACCATTCTGTCATTCTGTGATGGTATCAGTCTTACGGGACTTGGCCCAATGCACTGTAGAGATCCCATTCTCCTGTCTAACACACTTGCCCTTAGAAGAGAGCAACTGTGTGACAGTCTGTAACTCTTGAAAGATACATGTCAACCAAATTCTTACACAGATTTGTGTCACCTTACTGTGGTGATGACGGACTGCCTAAATTACATTCGTGCTCTGTTACATGGTCAAGACCAGCCGCCACATGACACTGAACTTGTACATATCATGGGAGAACAGTCATGGTCTGTCTTGGGAGGGAAGAGATGTGGGGCTTTGGGCTAAATCTCGCAGCCCTCGGTAAGTCTGTGCCAGCAGACTGGTGTGTTTGCAGAAGCAATAATTGATTAGAAGGTGGTAGTGGGAAGAGCTGAGTGCAGGGCACTTTGTTTAGAAGATAAGTAATTTGAACTTAACTTTGATGTTATGTTAGTGTATCTTTGAAACTTCTGAAACACATAAGTGCTTTATTAACAGAAATAGTAGTAGTGTTTCACAACTAATTAAATTCAGGGATATCTTGTAACTGCAATCCTGAGGTTCTTTTTTTTTTTTTTCAGACCAAAAGGAAAAAAGAGCCAGTTTTCTCTCATTACTGTGATACCTGTGACCGTGGCTATAAAAACCAGGAGAAGTATGATGAACACGTTTCACAGCATAAACAGGTTGATGAGTTTGGCTTCTTTTATTTACACTTTGATTTTTACCTTTATGCCTGACAAGCAGTTAGCTGTAGTCACTCTTTGAATGGAAGATACAGGAAAGAGAATCCAGAACTATGTCAAGTATTAGTGGGGGATTTTTTTCCTGAATGCTATATGTAGGGGAGGCTTCAGTTGTATTTTTGGTTTTATTAGTGAAGCCTTTTAAACTGTATTTCTTGTGAAGTATTGCTAAGTTGTAGGGATTAATTCATTGACGTCACTATAGCATGTATAGTTTTTGTGTGGAAAACATTTTAAAAATTTCCTTTAATGAAAATTATCAAAATCTACAGGTATCAAAATTTGAAATTGGAGAGTCTTGCAAATTTTTTTTTTAGGTAAACTTCACTTTCTCTTCAGTTATCAGATACAGGTATCAAAACTTGAAATTGGAGAGTCTTGCAAATATTTTTTTTAGGTAAACTTCACTTTCTCTTCAGTTATCAGATACATTGGCTACACTGGTTATTCTAAAACCAGATGAAATTTAAAAGTATGTTATCCCTGCTTGCTGTTTTTACAATCACCTTTGTTTGCAAACTGGATAGCTTACACAGCCTGTGTAACAAACTGTACAGGCAACTGGCACTGAGTTTATTTGAATTGTGGTCAAAAGCTTGTGTATAATTTGTGTAAATTGGTGTGTTTTAAGTTCACCCTCTTATCTTGCAGTGCACAGAAGAAGGTTGCAATTTCAGTGCACATGAGAAGATTGTTCAGATACACTGGAAGAATGTAAGTAACCCTCTGGGCCCAAAATAGGAGTCTGTGCCATCTTTACCATAGCCCCTTTTCTCATTCTTCAGTGGTTAGCTTTCATTCATCTGGAAAGTAAATGTATCACCTCTGAAGAGAATCTGTTTCAAGACAATATATTGGATGAAAATACGTTAAATACTATGGGGTTTTCTTAATGGATTCATTTTATCGTCTCTGTGTACAGTCCAACCAGTTTTGGAGGTGAAAACAGTGTGAAAACATTGTAGCAAACATTAATGATGTTTTCTTTTTTAGTTTGTGGGGTTTTTTCCTTCGCCTTTTAAACACTTGTGAAATACTTCTTCCGTAGGCACATGCACCTGGTGCTAAAAGAATAAAATTAGATAGTCCAGAAGAGATTGCTAGATGGAGAGAAGAAAGAAAAAGGTAAGACTTGTGGTCTGCGGATTGGTTCTACTGTATTTTCCCTTTGGGATCATTAGGTGGCAGCTGAAGGGCAAGAGCAGCACGTAACTTGCTGTTTCTGCTATTCCATTGACCCTGCAAAACTCCTGCAGCAGTGATCTGTGTCAGAATGCCTGAGCCAGAAGAGAGTGAGCTGCAGAGACTATAATAATTTAGAAGATTAAAATAGAAGGCAAGGTATCAGCTGAGAAGGAAGCAACTTTCCCAGATGCTTGGTTTGGTACCCCAATGTCTCATTCCTTTTAGCCTCACCACTGGTCACATTTTAGGTCAGAAATGTTTATGTGGTGGTTTTTAATAGCTAAAAAATCTGGAACTATTGTAATACTGTGTGCAGGTTTCCCCAGCTTAAGTTGTCCCAGTAGACCTCACCAGGGAGTTTCCCTATTTTTTAAGGGCTTTCTGTGTTGCTTGTTGCTTTCCTAGTTAAGAGAACAGAAAACATGAATGATACATTCTCGGGTAGTCTAAATTATGTTGAATGCAGGGTGCAAGGTACAATTCTCCTGTAAGCAATATTTCTCACTGTTTCTTGTCCTGTGATGTGAGAAGGTATAACTTTTTTCTGTTGACCAGGATTGAAGTATTTATCTCACAGATTTACTTTTTTCCCTCCGAATTGAATGGATTAAAATCTACACTTTCCCAGCAGGAAAAAGATGCTCCAGGCTTTCCTCATTTCTATTCATAATTTGGAATATAGTCTTGCAAATGATCGGTGCATGGGTTTTGTTTCCTTGAGCAAGAGTCCTGTATGCGAGTGGAAAGTGATATAAATTTAATGTTGAGATCAGTGGTGGTGAGCTAGGACAGTGTACTAGTCACGTGGGGCTTTTTTAGTGAAAATAAACACAGTGGTCTGATGAAATCTTACTGGTGTATTTATCTTGCATTCATGTCAGAAGGTGATGTAAATGTGTTCTTGCTTTGAGCTTCTCATCCCTGAATAAGCTTCTATGATGTTTTTGTTTAAAAAAAAATGGAATTTATTGTGGATTTTTTGACTGCCTCCCATCCATTTTTTTCTGTAGAAGCAAAACTTCTACCCATGTAAGTTCATTTTTCAAGTTTTAATTTTCCTTTGGATATGGCTTCAGCTTTTTCTGAAAATTTCAGAAAGGCAAAGGGAAATCTTACCACTATGTCAGCATGTTACAGCAGTCAACTGTTGCACTTGATGTTCTTCACAAATAAAATCATCCACAGGGTTTTTTTTTTTTAAAAAAAAAACAACTGGTTTTGATACAGAAACAAGAAATTATTTTCTCCCATTTTTAAAATGCCTTAGTTAACCAGGTAAAAATTGGTTGTGATCTGTGCAAATACACACAGATGATGTTAGATAAGGCAAGTTTTGATGCTAGATTAGTTCTCATTCCAGGGTTTCCTTTTATTCAAAGAATTCTTGAGGGCTTGGTTTTTGTTGCTTTCAGTCTACATATTGCTGTTGTCTTTTTTTGGTGACCTGATTTTCTAGTGGTAGCTCCAAGGAAGAAGATCCATACTTGCGTGCAGTCTCTGAGTGCGTCTTTGCTAGTAATTTTCAGCTTTTCATACATTTCTCTGTTTTGGGAAGTGTCCAGGAGAGTTCCTGTCTAAAAGCTGATTGATGCTGAGGTTTAAGTGTTGAAATTATGTTTAAGGTGTATATGTCAATATGTGCTCTACTAGAACATTAGGGAAGTGGGAATTGAACATAAAATCGTGGATAAGATACTGTTTGTGTGGGGAGTGGGTGCTACAAATCACAGCAGCCTTTATCTACACTTAATTGTAGGGGTGATGCTCTGCCTGAGATGGTTTTGCTGAGCTGCTGAAGGATCTCATGGTAGATACTGTTGGTTTTACAGATGAATGTAATTTGGCTGTGATACAACATTGCTGAAAGTCTGTGCTCACTGCGGCACAGTAAAATCAAAGGAAATGAAGTTGCGTGGTCACAGCCACCAGCTGGAACAGGTGGAATGGGA
This sequence comes from Drymodes brunneopygia, assembly GCA_013400955.1. Classification (NCBI taxonomy): domain Eukaryota; kingdom Metazoa; phylum Chordata; class Aves; order Passeriformes; family Petroicidae; genus Drymodes; species Drymodes brunneopygia. The sequence continues at coordinate 1,550,268 of VZTZ01024952.1, forward strand.
TTAGGGCTGTCTGAGCCAAGGCCACTAGATGGAGTTGTGGCGTGCCTTTTCTTGGGACTTCAGGCCTTCTGTGGGCATTGTATTTAGCCGTGATGGATGGGTGTAGAATGACTACCTGGGTGGCTTTTGTTGCTCTTTGTACAGCAAGGAAGCTCTATGAGCATCCTTCTTTTTTTTAATTAAAAAATAAAAAAAGGGGTGGGAGGCAGGCAGAGAGAGAAAGCCAGCTGGAACTTTTGTGAAGCATTAATTGGGTCGCCAGCAAAGCATCAGTTTAGTACTGAAGGTCTGTTGTTGACTCACAGTAAACATTGCATTGTACAGAAAAAAGGGACATCAGAGGGAGTCTGAGCTATTAAGCAGTTTTGGTTTATGGTGACAGGAAAAAACCTTTTTCTTTCTAGAAGCTCCAATCAGAGCTAAGAATGAATCTTTTTAGGTCATTAATAGTTTGTTTCTAATTAGGTTGCAGTGATTTAATATGTGCGTTTCCATGCTGCATCCTGTCTGGCTTGTTCTTTCAGCCGTTATAAATAATTTCTTGCAGAGTTGAGATTTTTCTTCTTAATTAGCTGCTGTGTTGCTCAATTGTGTATCCTGCTTAAAATCTTTAAGAAAGAGCTTGTGTTTAAAGCGTAGCCTTACTCTCATAGAGGAAAGAGGAGGGGGAGAGTTGGTGAGGAGTATCTCTGGATGAAGCATGCTGGGCTGGAATGCTGTTTTCCTGTTGAACCTGCTGAGCCAAGAAATCTAATTAAGCAAAGAGCAATAGAGATGAAGTTCTATGGGATCTCAGGGTTTCCCTGTGTTTTGCAGACAGATGGTTGTGAAGTCTGACATTAACTTTTCTTGTTTTGATTTGTCCTGTCCCTTCTAAGTGTTGAGAAATGTGCTGTCTTCAGCGTAATTTTTCTTTAACATGAGCTTAAAGAGAATTATCTGCAATGCATTTCCTTAATGTGTCAGAATGAGATATTGCTGTCTTCCCTACTCCACAAGTGAGATCTGGGTCCTGCCAGCCCATCTGTTTCTCACCAACATTTCTTGAGCAATGGTTATTAGTAAGAATGTGGCAAGACTGCTTTAGTGTTAAAGCGAATTGTTAAACTTACTTTTGCTTAGCTCCTAATGTTACATTGGGGGATTTTCTTGAGCTTCTGTGTTGCTTGTCAATTCTCCCCTTTCTGCCCTGCTTTCTTTAATCTCTTGGCATTGGTTTGTGTAGATAGGTATTGTCTGTTGTATTTCCTTGCAATACATCTCATAGGCTGAGCATGTGCTTAGTGCTTGAGGTCCACTACTGTTAACCACACCACTTTCAATTAATTAGTGGTTTTCTAGTTGCATAATGATAATCCTAGAGTAGTTTGGAATGCTCCCTGGTGTTGCATCCATAGTAGGGAAATATGTAATATGGAAAAGAATTTCTTAGAACTTGGTAGAAGTAGAGAAGGTAAAGCAAAGCAGAAGGGATGTGTCGGTAGATCATGGTAAACATAGGTACAATAAAGTTTACTCTGATCTGCTGGGATCGATTAGCAATAAAACTGCCTCAGCTAACATATGGTTAAATCAGATGTGGGAAAGTTAAGCCAAGATTTTATCAGCTCTGTTGGGTCATTTTTGTTCCCTTTGGGCTATCCATGTCTTGTTGGCTGTGCATATGCAATTAAGACCAGCTCAAGAAATTTTTGAGGCATTTTGCTCACAGTGCTGTTCCTATTAAAATGATGAACTTATATAGCTCTTGACTCAGGAATTCATTGTGTAAACTGCTATAGAAACAGGTCTCTTGTCTGTTACATGTTGGCAAAGCTCTGTTTCTTCACTGCTCGCTAAGAGCTGCTTTACTCCAATGTTTATGAGAGCAAGATAAAGTATGCTGGCCTATAAAAAAATGCATGCCTCTGGCTAGTGTGTTCATTTATTGAAAAAAAAATCTATTCACTAAGACACACATATTGGTGATTATGCTCAATGTCATTGTTCCCTGTCTCTAGAAGCTTAGGGTATCCTTTACATGTCTCATTTTGCATGTCTCATTTTGTTGGGATATATTTAACATGTCTTAGCCTGAAAAACAACTTTCTGATATTTTCAATTTATTTTTAAAAACTTTGGATTGTAGAAGTGTCTAGAGTTGGGAACTGCAGCTGCTATGAAAGGGGGCTGCCTTCTCAGGCAGTACTGGCCTCAAGAAGTCTGCTGTGCCAGACCATCACATCCTGGTTTAACTCTCCCTTTTACAGTAAGTTGCTTAGGTTTGTAAAGCCCTGTGGGGAACCGATGAAGCTGTTTCTATTCAAGCTCTGAAAAGTTGTTTGCAAAGCAAAAGTGCTGGACTACTTCTCCTTCAGTGGTGTTTGTAGGTAACATTTTAGGAACATCATTTTCTTAGGAAAGGAGGAGGGCTTGCCATCTTAGAAGGGTGCAAACCCAAGTCAGCCCTTGGGATTTAAGCATATGGCCTTTTGTGTGGAGAGACTCAGTCAGTATAGGCACGAGGTAAAGACAGTGAGTAAAATGCCATTTAGCATTTGAGAATTGGAGAAAATAAACACAGCCGCTACAGATGCCTTCAGATGTGCTTCTGCAGGCATACAGGGACTCGTGACTTGAGCTCTTGCCAGCTGTCAGTTACTGCCTGTGTAAGGCAGCTGGAAGGGTGGTTTGGGAGAAATCTGTCAGTCTTGGCAGTGAATGCAACCGAAAGCGTTCGTGCAGTCCATTACGGTGGCTCGTGGAGGGAGTGGTAACTCACAGGAATGAAAGTGGGAGGCATTCGTGTCTCAGATTGTGTTGTGAGAGCATGTCTGAATCCGTCCTTAATCAGCATAAGTGCTGGAGCATTTGAAGACTCCTTTGCTCTAGTATTTAGGGTCTTCCCTTATATTTAAAACACCCCCCAGTCTCTACCGTAAGCTTGGGGATTTTTTGAGTGTTACTACTTGTTTTATAGCTTGCTGTCCTCCTGGGAGCCTTTGTGTTTGAAGGAAAGCACCTTATCCTAAAACTGCAGAGCACAAGGGTCTTTGTCAATGCCAAGCTTTTGAGATTAAAGAGTTCATTGGACATTTGCTGTGTGCTGAGTGTTGTAACATGGATGAACAAATTTAACAGGGAAGAGCAGAGGTAAAACATCACATCCCTGTGCTCACTGGAGCTGTATGGCAGATTTCTGAGAGAAATCCAATGAAAATAGATGTTGACAGCTCATGTTCAAATCCTCTTAAAGAAGACAAGTTCTGTAGTGTGATTAGGTTTGTCTTGTAGAAAATGCTTCTGTTTTTCCCTTGGTATGTGGTTGAAACTGTCTTGAATCAATGTGACACTTAGCATTCATGCTGTAATATGGGGGAAGTGCATGTGATAAGATTAAATATTTAAAGAAAGATATGTGTCTTTTTTGATAGCTATTTACAGTGAGAAGCTGTTCTACATTTCTCTTTACTCCATTTTAATAGGCATCAAATATTTATACTTTGTGTTTCTATCCAGAAGCTGGGGGAGCGTGTGCATGTGTTTCTCATTTACCACCTTTATCTCAAAGCACTGGGATTTAGCTCACTAATGTTTGCAGAGTCAGTAGTGTAGCCATTTTTGGGCTTTGATGGTATAAATCTTGCTGCACAGGCTTTGCGTGTTAGAACCAGCGAGGCGTTCATCTGGAGGGGAGGAGGTTAAGGGAGGCGGGGAATTGAAGAGAAGGCATGGTTTGGGAGATGGTTGTAACAGTAGATTTATTTTCATCTGCATGATTTGGCGATTTTTCTTGAACCTAGAATTAAAAAGGGGCAGTAATTCTGGTGAGCTTGAGGTCAGTGTGCAAACACAATGCTGAATATTGCTCAAGAAGGAACTTGTATCCTTTTCCCTGTCACATTAAAGGAATCTTGGGCACCCAGATGCTGTTCATATAACCTTTTTTTTTTTTAAGTCTACAAGAACTCAGCAGTTAGTTTGCCAAAGGCATGTCATTCAAATAATCCAGTTGAAGCTCTATAAAAATAAAATTGGAGGACTAAATCATGCTGTTATGTGTCGGGGCAAAAAGAAGGTCCATGACTGTAACCAAACCATCTGTACCTTGATTGATGGGTTGGTAAATCTTAGAATGCTAATGTGATAGATCTTTTTGATTTCTTTTTTTGTTTTGTTTTTGTTCATTACATCTGGATATGTAAGCATAAATGCACTCAGGTTTCTTTTCCTCACTAACACCTTTTTAAGAAAGAAACAGTCTGATAAACATCCTTGAAATTTTTAAAAAATCTGTAATGTTTATAGAGGAAACTGGTTTGGTAAAGGGGGAATTGAGCAAGTACAGTGAATCCTTTAAGAGCCAGTGAAACTATTTTTTTCCTTGTAGAAATTTTCCTACATTGGCAAACATTGAAAGGAAGAAGGAAATGCAGATGCAGAAGGAGGAAAGGGGAGAAGTGCTGACTACCCAGCAGTTTGGGTAAGTGTTTTGAACCAAGCTTGTTGCTTTCCTGCTACTGAGTTCAGAAGACTGCTCTTTTTCTGTGGTCTTCCAGCACTTACTGCTTCCACTGCATGCAGAGTCTGACTGCCCTTTAAGAGAGGACAGGCCATTTGACAAACTGCTGATGTAATATTCTTTTGTTTACTTCATAGTGTTCCAAAGCCCACCTCAGTTAAATGAAACAATAACTACATTAAAAATCTGATATTCTGGCTTGTTTGAGAAAACCACTTTCTAATGGCCATTCATTAGAGCAGCACAACCTTGGTCTCTGGAAAAGGAGTAATGGGGACAGAACTCATGCAACATAATGATTGCACATGATTTTTGCACATGATCTATTGCCTGAAAATGGCCAGCAGAGATTTTATGAGCGGATTTTACTTCTTACTCTCTCTCCTTTCTGATGATAAATCAATAATCAAGTGAAGAGGGGGAAAAAGATAAAGATGATGGAGGGTTGAAGAGAGAAAGAAGCAGCACTACTTAAGGTTTTATGAAAACTATATGAAATTAAAGTTAAATCTATCTGCTACCATCATTCTGAGCTAGTACTTACTCGTCTGTTCTCTGCCTTATAAATTATTTTCTAGTATGGTTTTGTTCTTTTCTCTCAGTTTCATTGTTAAGTGGAACCAGCTAGCTTCATTAGCTCTGCTTTAGGATCTGTGGGAAGATTGTTTTTTTAAAAAAAAGTTACAATGAGCCACACTCCTAAAATATCACTTGTTTAAACTAGAATAACTGAGCTGGAAGGCAGGTGCAGACTCAGTCCTAAGGGGCTCTTGCTAAATGCTATTTTCTGCTGCATGGAAGTGAAGCTGGGGTTTGCCTAGCTTTTTGTATAGGGGATGACAGCAAACAGTCAAAGCTCGCACCATGGTAAAATGGTTGAGCTAGTGCACAATAAGAAGTTAGTGTAATTTATTAAATGTGGACAGTGCAAATTACCTTGTTGCAGAATGTGCTTCAGAAGATTCAGCACTAACCTACTGCCATCCAACTGGATACCTTTTGTGATTGAAAGGAAAGGTTTATAGAAGACTGAAGTAAAACTTCCTTTAAAAGATATAAAGTTGCAGGAGTGCTTTGCATCCAAGGAACCAAACCTAGGCATTGAAACTAAAGCTGCAAACATATATGATACTTTGTTTGGAGATTCTTAGGAGCAAAGATGGATTTTCTTTGTAGCAGTAACAAACTGTTTGATGTCTACAGGTTTTATTTGCTAGCTTTTGTGGCCATAACTCAGATGCATCAAGTAGTCTTAAGTATCCAGCAGCAATTCCATGCTGTTGCATTTGTTAGTAACTTTATATCTGGAAAACTGTTTGGAAAAAAAGCCCCTCAAAATTGCAGGTTGTTTACTTTTACTTAGCAACTTTTTACTTTAGTTGATTCTAGAAATCTCTTCTTTTTCTCCCCTCCCTCCCCTGAGCTGGTAGTACTCTAGACTTGGTGAACTGTCCATAAGCTCTCGTTACTGCTTTGTAGATCAGCAGTAAAGTTTCTGGGATTGGTTCTTAACAGGCAAATTTACTGGTGTGTTAGGCAAAAATAGAATACAGCTTGCTCCCTGCAAGCTGTATTATTAAAGGAAATAACTAAGTAAGATTTAGAAAGGATTAAATGCTTAACACTTCCCATGGTGCTTTCCATTTGTGGTTCTCTGAAGTGCTTTACAACTCCTGAGTCTCAGCTTCCCTGTGTGGGAGTTAGAGATGCAGAAGGACCACTTTGGAAGCCTGTCTGGTGTCTTACAACACCTGAGTAATAGCTCACAGCTCTTCATGCCCTGTGAATGGGGAGTGAAGAGCAGGATGTTTTCCATGAGGGAACGGCAGAAGGCAGATACCAGGTTGATGTTTGTTGGGACGTGTTTGTGACCTTGGAGTTTCTTCCTGGGTGTTTGAGGCCCCAGAGAACTCAGAAAGTTGTTTTTAACCCTTGGTCAAGGACAACGCTTTCAATTGAGCCTGTATTTGCTCAATATCTTCTAAGTTGTACAACAGCAATCTGAATTTAGAGTCTGGTTGTACAAATTCAGAAATGCAGTTTTCTCACTTGTTGGAGTTGAATCATAGGAGTTAATATTAGCCTGCTTTTGTGGGTGAGGGACTGATGCACAGGAAGGCAGTGGCTTGCCACTTGTGCCACAGGAGCACTGTGGTGGGTGATGCCATCAGGGATGAGCAATCAGGGTTAGACTATGTGGTGAAATGACTGGAGAATGAAATTAACTGTGTTTTGTTGCCATATAAAGTCATTTTGAATGCTATGACAGGCCTTGTTCTCTTCTCAAGAAGGACTCCATAAGGCCAGAAAAGCATGGAAGAGAGGAATGCTGGTAATGGGAACATTTCTGAATGAGCGAAGTAGTGCATAGCTTGAAGGGCTGTGTGATGGAGGCCTAGAAAAATTGCTAAGGAGGTGAATAAAGTGTGATTTTACACTGTTTCTTGTAACTCAAGAAGGATGGGGTACCAAATTACTAATTTAGACATCAGAATGAAGGCAAACAAAAAGAAGTCCTTTGTCATAAAATATTAACACCTTGCTGCAAGATTTCAGGGATGCCAGACATGAACACAGCATCCCACATCATGAGGCATGTGTTTGACTAGGGGTAACAGGACCTCAGCCATGCTGTAGGTGAGGCTGAGGCAGGGAGGACTGATCAGAACCAACCATGGGGCTCAAGACAGGAGATCTTGTCTAGGTTTTGCTGTTGTAATGTACTGATGATTTTTTACGGTCTTGTTTTGCTGAATTAAGTTTCTGTTGCTTGGAAATAAGTATTTTCAGGAAGCTTCACTTATCCCTTCTATATTTGCTTTTCTCTCTTGGTCACATTTATTCTTGTATCTACAGAATTCGACCAGAGTTTATTAAGCTTTCCAGGTATCTTATCAACATGTGTTTATAGGATAACCTGGAAGGTTATGGGACCAACATGCTGTACTCTTCCTGTATTTCAGGACTTATTTTGTTTCAGGTTTTAAAAAATGCATTATCCTGATGGACATTTCTTTTATTCCTTTTCCTTGGAAAGGAAAAGATGAATGGCATGTTAGTTGGAGGTGGGTGTAGGTAGTCATTGCAGCTGATGGTGTCAGATGGCTGAATGGATTTGGTGCAGCAAGATGCTTCTCAGAGCTGTAACTAGAAAAAAGAGACTTCAGCAGTGAAATAATGTTTATAGTTGATGCTTTCCTTTTAACTTTATGTTGCCACTGTTTTGAATCACTTAAATGCTTAAGTGAAGAGAGTGTTGACTTCGTTATCTGAAATGAAAACACCATGTCCTCACACTGCAGATTATTGAGGAACTTTCTTAGCCCATGTACCCTTGGCCTTGTTAAAAACTAAAAAGTAAAAGTCATGAGCTTCAAACTGTTCATTCAGGTTCCAGCTTTGTACCATTGCCCTGCCTGAGATGAGGTGTCACTGATTTTATGGTGTGTCACCTCATGTTAGCTGAGCTGGTCTAAGTCCTGGCGTTGTTCTGTGTTGCTGAACCTTAAACAAGGGCCTGAGCCATTTGGTTACATCAGCTGTTTTTATTCTCATAGCTTATCAACTGTATGAGCTTTCTGTTTCTGTTCTCCAGCAAAATGAAGGGGATGTGGAAACCTCCAGAAAATGGAGAGGCTCTTGGGCATCAAGGAAGACACAGGAAAAGACAATGGCGCCCATTCTGGAAGAAATTTAGGAAAAATGGCGGCGATCATCATGCACCTAGAACTCAAAATGAAGCCAATGGACCTGAAAAGAGCACGTGTGAAAAGGAACATGAAAAGCAAAATGCTTTGGTAGGCCAAGCATATGAGAAAGACGTGGACCCTCTTGGTCTTCTAGCAAACGGTGATGTTGGTAAGTTGAAGGAACTTGGTGAAGTTTTATTTTAAATAGTTGTTTTATGTTTAGATGCTGAGACTTTGTGCTTGCTAGTCACCATTTTGGAAGTCTGACATGAAGTTTGTGTGCAACATTTCAATGCTGTAAATATTGTACAGTAGTCTAAAGGACATGCACCAACTTGGGCTACTAAATTAATGTGTGAGATAAGAAAACATTTATAAAGCCAGAAGAAAAATGAGGTACTTCAACAGTCAAATTATTTTTTTAAAGACTGTTAAATATCCCTTTGTGGTTTTGAAAATAACAGTATTTAGAATGTGAAAACAAATGGATTTCCTTCTGTGAGTTAAGTGAATTACTTAAAATGTCAGTATTTTTCTTTTAATTCTGTTCTGTGCTGTATTATTACTCTTGATATTCTCCACATGTGTGTGTGTTCTCTGAAGTATTGCTGCTTAGTTTTTTTTGGGTTTGGTTTTTTGTTGGGATTTTTTTGTGAGCATGTCTTGTTTCCTCATGCTGGCAGCAATATAAATTCTTCAGATCTAACTATTTATAATATAGTCAGGAGTGATGCAGTACTCTTAGAATATGGCATGTAAGCTGACATATACGCTGGCTTTTTTTAGCAACAAGGGTAGAATACATTCCCTGGAAAGATGTCTGATGGTAAGTTTTTCCTCTTGAAAACATAATCTTCAATTAGTGAGAACAAGAACTCGGCATCCCTATGCAATTTGTTTATTCCATTAATCTTTGCGTATTGGGAAACTTAAGTATGCTTAAATATATCTGTATTTCCCTGCAGCATCTGTGTTTTATTTAATGATAAAAAGTCTAATTATGCCAAAGTACAGCTAGTGATTTCTGTTATAATAGGTAGAAAAGGAATGTGGTACTTGCTTATTACACATTATTAAAGCTAGTTGAAACTTTTTATACAGTTGAGTAATATAGCCAGAACAAATAATGACAAACACAATATAACTAAGTAGAGTTTAAAAAAAAAGAATACAACCCAAATCCATGATTTTACTGTATAGGTACATCTTTTTGATTCTCCTTCTTTTGTTATTTTTTTAAAAACTCCCCCTGATTGGCTTCTAAATCCTTCTCCTTCATCTCCTCAGGACTAAATCCAGCAAGAAGACTTTGAAACATACTACAAAATCCTCTCTGTCTCTTTACCTACACTTGATAACAAAACCTGTAATTATATTTGGTATGCCAAGAAGGAAGCAGAAAGCTCAAACTTTCAAAAGTTCAAACTTTCAAAAAGTTCAGGAATCTTTTTGTGTCTGTAACTTTGCTGACAGGACTGTAAAACAGTGGAGGCACCAGTTTGCCACTACATGTCTGTAGAGGATAGACAGATGTGGGGGGTTTCTGTCAGTCCACAGCATTGAGCAATGGTGCCTAACCTCAGACGTGTGTGGTGCTGAGACCCAGATTTAGCAGCAAGGCTGGCTGTTGGCATGCAGAACTGTTGGGAAAAATGCCTCTTGCCTTTTATTTCCCTGCAGAATCTGACAAGGAAGAGGCAGCTGAGGAAGATGGGAGGCTGGGAACGACAGTTGTCCCCAGGCAGGTGACCTCTGCCCTTAGCGCGCTGTCTGTCAACTATGGCAGCGCCTCCGACAGCGAGCCCGAAGGTGTGTAGAAACAACTTCTACCCATCTCCTCTCCCCTTGTACCCTGTGTCACACTGCACTGATGTGGACTGTGGCTTTTTTTGCTGTTCTTTTCTCAGCAGCATGTCCTGGGTTGAGAGAGGAGGCATAATTTGATTTGGTTGAGTGTCATCAAATTTCCCAAGCCTGTTCTCCCTTAGTTGGGGGAAAATAAGGAATCTGTTTTCAGTCTGGTTTCAAATCATGTTTGAATAGTTCCAGGAAAAAGCTGTTATTACCTTGTGAACTGATTTCCACATCCTTAAGGGCTTTTTCTATTGAAAGCTGCTGGGTGTTGCAGTAGGACTTGAACTCTCTGTTACTTGGATTTTGTGCTTCTCTGAGTGTATGCATCAGTGTGTGGTGAGGAATTGCTGCTGCTGCTTGTTTTTGCAGATAGTTCCTATGCCTTACTTGCCCTGGGTGGCCTACCCAAAGTTAGAGAGCATCCAGCAGACAGAGTATTGCACTGGGGCATCCTCTGCCCTAACTGTATCATGATTTCCTCAGCAGCCAAATTTGCAGCAAGCTATAATGTGAAGCAATGTACTTCTTCAGTGATAAGAAGGCAGAGGTTTGAAAATCTCAATCAGGTCTTACTCCTTTGATTTTTCTTTTTGTGCTGCAGAATTTAAATACCTTGTTTTCCTTTCTGTGAATGTTTAGAGATTATTCTTTGTATTTAAAAAGAAAACCCAAACCAAACAAAACCCTCCCTTCCTCCAAGTAAACCTTGAACATCTTCACATTAGGTTGTGTGAGCAAGAATAGTACTAACGAACTGCCATACATGGGAATATGAGCATGTTAAAGAGGCTTTTAAGTTTGAGATGAAAGTGTGTTCTTTTTCTTTAAGAAATCCCTGTCAAGGCTGCAACAAAAGCTGAGAGAAACCAGGCTGTGCTCAGAAATACGCCTCAAACTACTCCCGTTCCTCGGAGTCAGAAGCCAAATCAAAACCGCCCAGAATGCGCAGGCACAACGTTACGGAGCTCGAATTCAAATGCACGTCCCCCCAGAGGGCCTGATAAGTGGGGCAGGAAAACATTACCTCGCCTTCCCAAGCGCCGTCCAACTCTGCTGGAAATGGTAAGAGGCTAAAATAATGCCTCCTGCACAAGAGTAGAACTATTTGTGAGTGGTTCTCATCTTCCCTGCGGGAAGTCAGAGCAGTCTGTTAGCACAGAGCCCAGCTTAAAAATAGTAAAGTGAGTGTTTCACTTGGAGAAGGTGAGGATGCCTTAATAGACAAATAGAAATACTCTGGCATGCATTCAGGTAATGACTGACTTTGGTAAGCAAGAGATGACAACTGAATCATGTGTCTGAAATGAGCTGCACAAGGAACAAACCATTTGTTCCTCTCTCTTCCTTTCCTCATGATAGTGTGCAGTAGGTTTTGTTTGTGTGTAATCCCAGCAGCCATGATCTGATCTTTTTGCACCCAGCTTTGCTGTTCAGCCACCTTCCTCGTTTTTGTACGTGCAAAGAGATCTTGTTGAGAAGTGTGTTGGTGACTTAAACTACAGAGTGGTGTTGAGCTGCAACCTGCTTGCACAAGGGTTTCTTCTCTAGGCAAGTTTAGATCAATCTGAGGGAAGGGACAGCTCCTTTGAAGAGCAACAGGTTGGTGTCTCAGAAGGGTAGAAAGAGGTTTGTAGGGGTGAGTCCAAGGTATTCCCAGTAGCAGTGCAAAGCAACCCATTTGGGCACAGAGCTTGGTGTCTTTTTTTAGAAAGGTCCAACAAAACCTTGGAGCTTTCATTGTATTTATTACTCAAAAGCAGTACTACCCTTGTGATTCTATAAATAGTAAGGGTAAAGCTCCTCCATCAAAGGATAACTTGCAGTGGGCAAAACACAGGGGAAAGCAGGGTGACACTGACATCAGAGCTCTGAAATAGCACAGGATGTTTTGGCAAGAGATACCTGATAAGGTACATCCCAGGCTGCAGATGTGGGAGAAATCCCTTGGTAGTCTTTTTAGCACATAGTACCATTGTTGCCAAGAATTAAAGTTCCTAGTGACTGGAAAGGAAGTGTTTGTCCTCTGTGTAGCTCCCTAAGCATGCCGTTGCCTTTATCACTTGCTCTTCAAAGTTGTTGGTGATCAAAGCAGTGACGACTCTGGAAGAAAGTCAGATGAAGTCCCACATGCTGACAGAAGCTGGCAGTACATAGGAAACCTGAGCTGAAACTTGCCAGTGTAGTCCATTTTTAAAATTGCATTTAGTGAGGTTTTTTTGCCTTTTCAAATTGCTCAGAGCTGTTTTTAAAGAATGTGTACTGTGGCTGTGAATCACAGAGGAGGCCATGAGGTTTGCAGGTGGGCTTCCACTGTCGTCAGAAATGGTCAGTGCTTAAAAACTTTGAGAGGCAGCAAGGTTGAAATTTTACAAAATGGATCCAGAAAGTGTATTAGAATGCTAAAAAAAGGATGTTGCATCAATGAAATGATGCTTTTTTTAAATAAAGGAGGTAGGAGAATAGCTGCAGTCATTCAGCAGTGAGCTTGGGCACTACTAAAACATGTTAATTGTAGCCATGCAAACACTAATGTGTATTTAGTCATTCTCTATGCTGAAAAAATCAAAAGTCTGTGTAGTGTCACTCCACTGATACCTCTCCCTGCATTAAAAAGTGAAGTACAAAGATGCAGTCTTTGATAGGGTGATTGGTGCAGCCCAGCTGGGCCTTAATTTGGCCATTTGAGAATTCATCAGTTTCTCCCAGTCAAACAAAGATAACATCACTATACTGTCCCTTGTCTGCCCTGAAGTACATCTCCTAGTTCAGGTGGAAGGTTCCTGAAGGCTCATTTTAGGTGTCAGCTGCCTCTAACGCCTCTTAACAGCTAGTCTAAATAGAAATATTCAAACTTAAGTGTTGAAACTTGTAACAACGAAAAAAGCTTCTTGGTGATATTACAAGCCAAACTTAGCCAAATCTGCTGCCGTGTGTAATACAGCTCTCCTGCAAATGATCAGGTAGTTACAGATTTAGCCACTTGGCTCAGATTTTGTGTTTGTTCAGAGTACTAGTTCTGCTGACACTCGCAATGAAAAAGGTTCATTCAGCTCTCTGGCTGGTAGGTTTCTTTTTCCTACTACCATAATGAACTTCAGTGAGGTTAAAGTCGATGAGGGAGGCCTCTAGCACTTTGATTAAGCTACTAGAATTAGGTTAGTGTATTATAGCCCAAACCAGTTACTGCTGTTTAAATCCATGGTCTGGTACCTGATGAAAGATGCCCTTTCCTTGTATTTATCTTTTACTCATAGGGGGTTTAAATTAAAAATGCATGGGATATTAAATTGCAGATGCAGTGCAACTTAGAAAGTGTAAAAGATGCTAATAGACCTGCTACCCTCATGTACTGGAATGCATGGTCTGGTACTACAGTCCATATAAGAACATCATTGTCTCTGGTATGGCAGTCTCCAGCCCTGTGTGTCCAGGGCCTGTGAGAGAGAGCCAACTGTTTAAATTGAGAGATGTTGGAAATTACTGAGTAGATCAGTACATCTTGCTATGCTTGTATCAACTACGGAGCAATAGAGAGAAATATGCATCAACTTCTCTTTTTTTTCGTTTCCAGTTACTGGCCCAGGACATCCGACATGAAAGGAATGTGATTTTGCAGTGTGTTCGATACCTCGTCAGAAATAACATGTTTGGACTTCATCTCACAACAGAGCCACAGGCTGAAGCAGAAACTGGGCAGTCCTCTACAGCCACAGCAGAGCCTTCCATGGACAAACCCAATGAATCCAACTGTTCTTGTAGCTCTGACCTTCAGTTAGAAGGAGGACAAGACGATGCATTATTAATAGCCCAGGGTGAGAAAGAACCTGAGGATCAGACTTCACAGATGGCTCAGTTGGCAGATGAGGACACGTGGGAAACCCCATCAATTCAGTGTGAAGGAGCACCGTAGAGGATGTCTGTTATGGACAGTAAAGCACAGGCTCACATTTTCTACCCAGCTGATGCTTTTTGAAAAACAAAAAATCATTAAAGTTCATACTAAGAGCTGTTAAAACCACTTTCCTGATCTGTTCTGCCCTAGGTGACCATTTCCTTGGAAAACATGTCGAGTAGTTCCATTTCCACATGGCACAAAGGCAGCAGTGGCACAGAGTATGACCTTCCTTACAGTAGGTGCAGATCCCTGCTCTAGAGCCTCAGAGTTCTGAGTGTCTTACCTTCCTTCCGTATAAAATGTATGTGAATCCATCCCCAGAGCCAAGTAGGATGAATATTCCTCATGTGAAGTCGTGGTCCAGTGTGTGTGGAGTATCTTGAGTGTCCAGAAGTATTTCAGCATAGTTTCAAATGACAATTCAGTGCACACATTGTTTTACTTCAGCTGTTATAAGATATATCCAGTATAAATCTAATATATCCAGTGTAAAACATGGAAGATATAACTGACCTGGCTCAAAAAGTACTGCTTGTACCAGAAGCCTCTTCCTCCCTGAATTAATTTGTTAATTGAGCAGAGAAATGGAAATGAGGGTGCAGGTTTTATTTGTTTAAAAAGTAAATAAGGATACTATAACTGCTTGCATCAGTGCTGAGTTGCTGGTTGACATCAGGTACCCAATATTGAGCTTTATTGCTGTTAAAGTTATTGCCTGACAAATTACCTCCTGAAAGCAAACCCTCAGTATTATTATCAAAGTTTAGAAAGCTTACCAAGAGTTACTGGTTACCTTTTCATATACCTTGGGAATTCATTAGTTGGCCTTCTGGAAGAATGCCTTGGTACATTGTTACAATGCTGCTACAGCACCCAGAGATTTTTTTTTCCTGGGTTTGTGCGTATATCCATAATGTTGTGAGCACTAAGAAAAAGCATCAGCCAAGGTTTAGAAACAAATTTAGTCTTTTGATTATATTGTACATTTATTTGTCAGAATGCCTCTTGTCAAGGGCAGGTGTTAGTTTGTCACATTGACACTGAAAACACACCACAAAGATGATCTATTCTCAAAACCTCTGCTTCAGAATCTGCTCTTTGTCTTTTAGTCATGGTTAAATGTTGCAGTTAAGTCTCAGGGACTGGCTCTATTTTCTTTTTCTTTGGTAGATGTCTAGCCTTCCATTCCACTGTCTGAAATAGGGAGACTTACGTGGGGGTTTTTATTGCCTAATAGCTGTATTTTCTTTCCTTCTGTTCCTTGTGCCACATATCTCATTTGTGGAGTGTAGGAAACAAGAAGTAGTTGAAAATTCTATCCTGCTGCTCTGCTATTTATAACTACAACTGCATATTGTGTTTGTAATGCACTGTCTAAATTTATGGAATTCTATAAATACCAACACCCTTGTAAAAGTTGTGTGTCTCAAGAATATATGTGCAGAATAGAAGCAGTGATCATAAACATTTATATATCCAAGGCAGATGATTCATTCTTCCCATGATGATCTCACGAGCCATCTCACTCTCACTGACTTGCCTCTGGCTCTTACAGTTTTACTGCAATGAAAATACCAATGAAGAACACTCAGCCAGGGAGATCTGGCACTTGAGCAGAACCTGGTTTCAGAGTGGAGTGGTACCAGTGCTGTTGAAAGCATAAGTAACAGCTGCAGGAAAAGAAATGGATGTCTTGAATTTGCTATTAAAATGCACTTTAAACAACCCTGTGTCCTATCAAGGTGGTGGCAGAGCTTTCTTTGACTGTATTCTTTGACGTTGTGTTTAAAAAGACTAAACCTTTACCATGGATTCTTTATACTGTTGTGATTATGACTTAAGAATATTAAACTTTCACACAAAACCAAACATTTTGTCAGAAAAAAATCTTTTTAAAAGTCTGTTTCATGTAGATAGGAAGAAGTAGATTTCTTTATAGTAGTTTTAACCTAGAACTTGGGGCATACATGAAGAATTGGGGTTTTTTCTCATAACAAGCCATTTCTGCCAACTCATGTAGCAGCCATGTGGAGACAGACTGCAGTAATGTCAAACCCTGAATTGCAGTCTTTGTCAATGGTAGGAGGTCTCTGTCCCTTCCTCCCCCATTTTTCTTCTCCTGTTCTTCCAGACCACAGTTCAGACTTCACCATACTCGTTCCCGCTCATCAAGGATGTGCTTTCTTAGTACTTTGGATTCAGCTTTTGTGTAGGAAAGGTGCTGTAATGACCTTCTGTGGTACTGTCAAATGCCTGCAGGCTTTTCTGGTCCCTGCAGTTTATCTGCTCTGGGTTAGCAGAGGTGGGTTTTGTTCACTCAAATAAAATACCTCTCTGTATCTGTAAGAAGAGCCTGTTGTTTCTGGCGTGCTGCTGGAGCCAGTGCCTTTAGTAAGCTTTGTGTAGCTTTTAGATTTCTCATTGTCTTGATTTGGGATGGTAGTTTCTTAAGTTTTTTGCAGTGTTATTAAGAAAAAAAGAATCCTACTGCTCAGCCTTTGTGATTCACTTTAGATAAAAATATTCCAGTGACAACCTTCACACTTCTGAAAATTTATTTTTTATCTTTCTTCTTTTATAACTTAGCTACTGAAAATGTAGTTGTAGGCGTCTAGTTTAAATTCAGTTCCCTTGGGCTTTGCTGTTTTTTTGTTTGTTTTAAACCCATCTTACCTACTGAGCTAGAAGAGTTGAGAGAGGGAACTAAAAAATCAAGACGACTCATTTGTGGAGGTGCAGCTTAGGCAATTTAGGCTTGTCTGTGAACAAAATCATTTGTGCTGCAGCACAGCTGCTCCTGGGAGGGTGAGGGAAACAAGGGGTGTGCATTTCTAATCTGTGTGAGTCCTTGGTCAGTGAGGGTTGTTGCAACTGATTTTACATGTTGATGTTACACTCCTTGCACTGAAAGCACAGGAGAGGGGATGGTTTGACTGCTCTGCACCAAAGGGAGGTGCTGTCCCTGTTGCCAGCACTCTGGTCCTCTGTGTCACAACTGGGTGTCCCTCCTGTTTCCCCTTGTTCCTGTGACTTCTAATCCAAGTCATGTGGTGCAGTCATTATTCAGAATGACAGTCATACAGTCCTAGCAGATCTTAGATGTTTGAAAAATGCTGAGGAACAAATACAGGCTCTTTGGGCAGGTTGTTCTGTCAAAGGCAGAGGTCTGCACTGGAATGCTGCATTCTCCAAGCTGTCTACCCAGCATACTGCATCATCCCGAGGGTACTCTTGACTATCTGTGAAAGCACAAGACAATAAGAGAAAGTTCATGAGGACTGGAAAGAAAACAAGTGTCAATTCAGGAGGATCTCAGGCCCTACAGGCTCATCAGCTTCACCTTGACCCCACAGAAGGTGGAACAGATGAGCCTAGAAACTATTTCCCGACATAGTAAAGACAATCATAGAACCATAGAATGGTTTGGATTGGAAGGGGTCTTAAAGATCATTTGGTTCCAACCCCCTGCCGTGGGCAGGGACACCTTCCACTAAACCAGGTTGCTCAAAGCACCATCCAACCTGGCCTTGAGCATTTCCAGGAATGAAGCATCCACAGCTCTTCTGTGCAAACTGTTCTAATTCACACCACCCTCACAGTAAAGAATTTCTTCTTAGTATCTAACACACTAGAAGGTTTTGGGTTTAGTCAGCAGGGTTTTTTGAAGGAGGAATGTTTTATGAAGGAGCAATGCTGGTCTTTTATGGAGAGAGTACTTGCTTGATTGGCTGACAGGAGGGCAGTGGATATTGCTCATTGTAGATTTGGCAAGGCTTTAGATGCTGTGTCCTATAAAATCATCAGTGAGGCATGGGCTGGGTGGGTGGATGATGAGGTAGATTGAGCACTTGCTGGAGTGCCAGGCTCAAAGGGTTGTGATCAGTCACCAGCAGGCTGAAAGAAGTGATTCTTTCTCTCTATTCAGCACTGGTGATGTCCATCTGGAGTGCTGGGTCCAGTGCTGAGCTGCCCAGTGTAGGAGAGACATGGACATACTGCAAGTTCACTGCAGGGCCACAAAGGTGATGAAGGGATTGGAGCATCTTGTTATGGGGAGAAGCTGAGAGAGCCTGGAGAAGAGAAGGCGCAGGGGGCTTTTATCCATGTGGATAGACTTGGTGGGGGAAGTAAAGGAAGTGTAACCAGGATTTCCTCAGTGGTGCCCATGGACAAGACTTGAGAAAAGCACCACTAACAGAAATACAGGAAATTTCTTTCAAGTATCAGAAGAAAAGTTTTTACTGTGAGAGGGGTCAAACACTGACACACAGATTGCCCAGAGATGCTGTGGCATGTCCATCCTTGGGGATATTCGAAACCTGACAGGATGCAGCCTTGAGCAGGCTGCTGTGAGTGAGAGTTGGGAGGGATGATCTCCAGAGGTGCTCACCAGCCTCAGCAGTGCTGGGTCTCTGCAGGCTGAAGTGGATGTGCTGCCCAGCTTTGCTTGTTGATATAAAACACTTGCTATGAAGGCCCTGTCCCTAGTGAATGACAGAGCAGACAGACCCCCCCAGGCTGCCCTGCCTGCACAAGGTTGATGGACTGCAGCAAGTATTGAAGAGAAGGTCCAAACTCAGCACCCACAACAGCTGACACAACTCCATGGCCTACATTTGTCCCTAGTGTTTGTCCTTGTGCAACCTTGAACTTCAGCTCTATGCATCAATTTGCAGAGAGGGATGCTAAATTCAACACTTTAACTCTCCTTGCACTGCAATTTGAGATGGATGAATGAAAACTGCTGTGTAAGTGTTGGGTTTTGCTGTTATTTGGTGAGGTGAAAAAGAATCGCGTCGGCCTGCGTATTCACTGGTGTAGTCTGGGAGTGCTCAATACCTGAAAGAGACTCCCACTCTCCCTACTTTTCATTACTCTTCTGGCTTATGTTGTGTGACTCTCTTCCTAAATTGTCCTCTGATTTCTAAATATACCCTTCAGGGGGTGGCTCTTGTTTGGCAAGACAGCTTTCTTGGCAGGGCATGATTTTTCCATCTTTTTTGTATATATGAAGGAAGCTGTATAGACTGTGTATGAGCATGGGCTCTTGTACGAAAGCAACACCAGCTCAGTAAAATAAAGCTTGTGCTGAGGAGTATCTGACACATCAAAACCCCTAAGTGGTCATAGGAGCAGTTGTTTTGGGTGAGGGGAAATCCAATGTGGATTTAATTTTCTTTCAGGTTGACTAAGGCCTTAATGAAAACACTGATATGGGTACTTGTTGGGGAACAAGAAACAAGAAATTGGAACAAAAGCAATATGTAGCTGGAGGGAAACAGCAGGTTTGGTTTCTATTTGTCACAGCAAGCCAGGTACTGAGTTGTTAAACCTGCTTCCCCCACTCCAGCCTCACCACCTTGCTTTCTAAACATGGGCTGATGTGCTTGAATGGTGGAAGTGTATCACTGGCTTTGGGGAAGCTGAAAGAAAATTGCACCAATATTTGTCTATACTGATCCACGCTCTCTTGACTAGTGGATATCTGTTCAGAGCTGGGTGCCTTTTGAACTCTGTCTCCTTGGCAAACAGTTGGGGTGAAATAACTGGATTTCCCACTGGATTGACTTATGGATGGATCTGGGCAAGAAATACAGTTTTTCAGTTCCAGAAATGGCCTGAAACATGCCAAAGGACACCTGTTTGTAATGATTTCAGAAGAGATTTCTTTCTTATGTTTGTCCAGAGTATAACATTTTTGGAATATTGGTTTTAGGTTGGTGAAACCTTTCATTACACTTGGGACAAAAGCATTTTGTTTCTGTTAAAACAGAAATGAGGAAGCCAGAGCAGATCCTCTGCAGCTTGGGAGAAGGTGAGTCCCCACTCCCAGGCTCCCAAGAGGGGGCTGCTTGGAGTGGCTCCCGTGGCACATGCAGGGCTCGCTGATCCCATCTCCTGTCTCTCCATGGCTCTGCTTGGCCCAGCATTATTGTCTCCCAGAGGAGAGAGAACCAGGCTGCTTTGCTGAGGGGCTGCATCCCTCGCCTGGGAGGCCAGACCTCTGAAAAATGGAATTTTAAAAAACAAAAGCCAGAGGATGCTGGAGAGAGGCAAGATGATGCTTGGAGTATTCCTGGTCAGGGACACATGGAGGCCTCGTGATTGGAATGCCCATCTCCCAAGCAAGTGCTTTTGCTAATTTTCTTGTTAATCAAAGCTGTCTGCTTCCTTCACCTCCTCCTGCTCCTCCTCTGCCGAGGTTGGTGCGTGTAGTCCATGATCTCTCTCATTTGCTGGAGCTACTAAGTAAACCCAACCTGAATTGGAAAATAGCAGTGGGATTACTTAAAACCACATTCCTCAGCAAGTTCGTGGTTTGTAAAACTCCTAATTCTGCTGTGCTTAAATCTAAACCCTCCTTATTTTCTTTTGGTCCCTTAGCAAAGAGATTTTGACTTTCAAGGGCAAGATGTCAGTATTGTACCAGGCAACACTGGAGGGAAGGTGATTGCATCATATAGAGGCAAAATGTTATTGCGGATTTCCGAAAGTAGAACTGTTCTCCCCACCCTTCCAAAATTCATTCTGAATTTTGCTGCCTGTCTGGTCTTTTGTGTTATTCGGTGATAGTTTTGATGGATATTTTCTCACAAGAGAGAATGAAATTTGTCTGCTCTTGCACCATGGAAAGAAAATAACAATATGGGAAAAAGATTCTTCTTTTATTGCCCTTTGGTTTCATGGCCAGGAGCACGATTTCCATCTCAGTTTCAGATGACCCTTTCAGAGAACTTCGTGTCTGTGAACTCATGACTTCCGTCCACACATGGGAGCTCAGAGCTGGTGTCTGAGCTTCTGTGACACGCCCTGAGAAAACCCCAAGATGACCAAAATCAACGTCTGGTGCTTTCCAAGAACTAGGGTGATGTGGAGAGAGCAGTGTTTCACTTCCTGTATGTGTTTACTTTTTAAAGTGGATATAAATAGTGGCTGGACATTGTGTTTGAACACAGATATTGGTAAATAATGCAAATTTGCAATAGTTATGAGATTAATATACTCATATTGGTGGTTCCAGGGCCACACCAGGCAGGAACCCCCCTCCTCTTTGCCTGTGGGAGTGCTCCTCACTTTCCATCATGGAAAATATTGGGGGAACTCTGGCATAAGCATCTTGCTGGAGTCTCTGCTATGCAGTCAGATGTGGTGTAAAAACAGCAGTGATGTGAAAAGTGAATCTCCTCTTTGGGAAACAATTGATTCATTGTCATCATTAAAGCTAGAGGCAATGTGGAGCACAGGCTGTTCTCGGTGGAGGATTACAAGATTCTGTTGGGATTTAGGGACAGAAATGCATGCAGGATTTCCTTGAAAAAGCCCTGTGCTTGAGTAGCTGTTTTGTTGCTATACTAAAAACTAAAATCCTTGGGCTAGTGGGCTGCTTTCTGAATTTTTGGGGTGTTTTGGCTCACCCTGCATCACATCACTGGCAGTATGATGTACTCATGTGCCACATCAAATGCTAAAAATGCAGCTCTGTAGTGGAGTTTCTTGATGAGGGTGCTGCAATGGTGTTCTTAATTGAAGTACCACAGCATGCACAGATAAAAAAGCTGGGGGCAAGTCACCTGTGGAGGAAAGTGCAGGCTACTGGTACCTGGTCCTGCCCCTCTGGCCCAGGGGGGCAGGAGCACTGGCTGGGTGCAGGCAGCTCAAGGTTTTGGTGGGAGTGCAGATGATGATGCTCCGTCCCATTAAACAGAGCAGCCCAAGATATCAGCCCACTGACCCGTCAGCGTCTCAAGGCCAAGTCAACATCCCTCTGACCCACTTTGAATTTACCACTTAATTCATCTTCTCCAGTGCTATAAATAATTCAGCCCAAGGCAGTTCAATGGTGATAAATAGGACAATAAACCTGGTGCTGCAGTGAAGGCTACAGAGACAGCAGCGCTTTTAATTGGCTGTTGCGCGGTGACTGGGGAAAGCAGAGAAAACTCACTCAAAGCACTGCACAAAAACATCACCCAGCACAAGTTCTTTGATGGCTTTGAAGTTTCCTGGAGTAATTCAGCCCTTATCAAAGCACTGTGTCTCACGTAATGTTGGGGATTTGAACCAGGAGATGATTTGTGATTCCGAAGTCTTCACACAAACTAATTTAACCTCTTGGGACCACTGTGAAGGTCCTGTTTTATTTCTGGCAGAGTCTCTTTAGTCTCCTTCCTTCATTCTGCCCCCATGAGAGCCTGATAAAACCCACAGGCTGTAGGTGGGGACAGCTCTTGCTGCCAAGTCCTGTGCCTAGACCACTGCACAGCACTCTCTCAGTTAAAAGATGTCTTCTTTGCACTGTTAGTCAGGTGTCCTTACTGCCCTAGTGAGAGCCAAAAGCAGGAGTGACATCAGTGGCTTCACAGGGTCACACTTGGAGGCTGTCCTGGTGACATCAGCTGTTCAAAAGCTGTCCACAGCTGCCTGTCCTGCTCATCCCTGACTGCCACCAATGCTCCTGGTCTCGAGGGAAATGAACTGTTCTGTCCTTTGGGCTACCAAGCCATCCATGAAAGCAGGAGCAAGCCTCCAGAGGCTGAAAAGGGTAGCACACCCCTAGGATGCTGAACTTGCACATGACTGAGTGTGGAAAATAACCAGGCATGCAGGAAGCTGGGTCCTCTTGGCAGCAGAGCAGAGGCACAGCATCCTCCCTGTGGTTTTGGGGAGATCTGGTTAAAGCTTCCTGTCTCACAAGAGCCACAGTTGCATCATCTGAAGAACATCCCATGTGTTGGGATTTTCTGCTCCCTGATGAATTAGGCACAGAGCTCTAGAGTCACCGGTTTTTTGATGTGTGCCTATATTTAGTTTTAATGGTCTGCCAGACTTCTCTGTAGTGAGCTAACAAGATCTAGTTCAATAGGTTACTGTACTATATCTGTGTCCGGTTTGACTCGCAGCTATGAGAAAAACTGGCACTAGGGAGCCTTGGAGCCTGTATTTGTACACTGCTTTTTCTGCCTCTGCTCTTTTCCCTGATCCCATCCAAGCATGGAGTCCCAGGGTGACTCATGGGAAAGGCTTGTTTAATTTTATAAGCCTGGGATATCTGCTGAGGGTCACGGGTGGTGGGGATGTAACTGGAGAGGAGCTGAGATGCAGCAGAAACACTTCTTGGCTGTTAACAGCTCCAGGGAGTAATGACAGAAAAGGCTTCTCCAGCCTGCATCTTGTGCTCCCCTGGGACCTAGGATTGCTGAGGAGTCTGGATTTGGTCATCTTCAGCAGCATCTTGGCCACCACTAAGAGAAGCATTATAGGGCATGCTGTGGGAGAGGAGGGAAGGAAAGATAAGGAGATGGCACAGTCTCCAGAGCCAGCCCAGCTCTCATAGATGGCTTTGGGAATGCATTACCCTATTAAGGGCAAGTGAATGAGAGAGCGATGACTTATAAATACCCACTGTATCTTGGGAGAAAAGACCCAAGAGACAGTGGTGTGACCAGCCTTCAGTTTCTGGACTCAAGAAGATGCTGTTTACACCAGCAGCATCTAAATATGCGTTTGAATCCATAACTCTAGCGGTAAGCATCAAAAGGGTTAACTATAACAAAACCCTAGCTTGGCACTGTATCTTTCCACTGAGAGTCACTGAAGTAGAGAGTTTCAGTCTGGCCCATGTAGTTGAGCTCATTTCACTTGGAGGTCTCTTTAAATTCAGGCCAGCATCCTCCTGAGACAGTGTGGCTGTTTTCTTACAGCTTCTTCAGATTCGTATTAAAAATGCTGTACCTGAAGCCATTTTGATCAACAGGTATTTGCTGCGTTCCAAACAACTGACTAAGGCTGCATCTCACCTGATCTTGGTAAAGTGAGACAGTTTTGCTTTTTTCTCCATGGTTTTAGCTGCGTCCCCTTCATCATTGCTTCAGCTACATGTAGCAGTACATCAGAGGAGGAGCATAAATTCAGCAGGAGAACAGGGACAAAGGGTCATGGAAGCAGACCTTGGCAGATAAGCTGAGGCGTGGAGCCTGGTCAGTACCTGGGTGGGTAATACATCACTGCTGCTGCAGAGAAAGAGGCCACCCTCTACTGCAGCTGAAATGGAAACCCCTGCAGTAACAGGGGTGGGGTTTCTCTGAGGGATGGTGGTGGGGGGAGGTAGATATGGGAGGGCCAGTTGTAGGTACTTGCAAGTGCATGGGTGGGGGAGGCAGTGCCTCGGCAATTTTTTCACTCAGGTGAACCTAGTCTCTAAAATCACCTCCTGATCTCAGCTAGAGACACTAAATTCAGTATTGATCTTCAAATTGCTGCCCTCAATGGATGAGGTTTGGCTTTCACAAGTCAGACCTGTTTCTCTTTGGGACAGGAAACCCCAGTGTAAGAAGCCAACCCCCTGAAAGGAACCATTAGCCTGGTCCTTTCTCCCTGACAAAGCAAGCGTCTCACATTTTGTGTTTTCCACGGGAAGTGTGCTCAACTCGGATACACCTTTAGGGGACAGTGTCTGCTCCTTCGAGTACCTTGACCTTGAATTCCTAATAGAGCTGCTTTGGCTCTCAAAATAAGGGTTCCTTCTTTTGTATGCGAGTGTTATGACCTTAGAGCTCTTGCATTTATGGGTTCTCAAAAACGAAGCTGGTGAGTGCTCTGTCAGCGCAAGAAGGTCTGATGGGATGGTGTTGATGTAATTTGTAATCAATCACATCATTTTCAAGGGGCTGTGTAGCATTTATGTGGGTTATGGCACCAAGACATTGCTTGAAAAATCTGTCCTTGGGTCTCTTTCTGCGTGTCTCCACAGCAGTGTCTGTCAGGCAAGCTCTTATCACCCTCCACAGATGTTTAAGGCCAAAACTGAGTGCTGGGTCTGGTCTGCCAGTAGCAGGATCCCAAAAGCTCAGGAAACGGTCTTGGAGGCCTTGATCAGTGCTGGTGGGAGCTTTTTGTCTCAGTGTAGTGGAGACTGGAGAACAGAGCAAATGCTATCAGGCAGTCAGGTCTGGAGGGGAAGGGATCCAGGGCAGGATAAACACTCCTGGCTTAGACTGCACCGAGCCTGCAAAGCAGTCCTTTAGCTCCTGCAGGGCCAAAGCAAGGTGCATTCTGCACCAGCTCCTTTCTCTAGGAGGCCCTGAGAATAGAAGTGGTTCAAGCTATTGACCCTGAGTGTTAAACTAGAGAATTACTCCATGCAGCCCAAACCAAAGATAGCTTTATAAGTGGGAGGGATTCTTGGGAAGGCCCTAGGAGGGCCTCCTCCTTTTCCTCTGCCAACACTGCATTCATGCAAGAGCTGCCACGTGCCACCTTCCTCCCTCCTTCCCCCATCAGCACTGCAGTTGTGTCCAGCATCGTACCTTCCCGTAATAGCAGCTATAACCAACCCTGCAAATCATCTCCGTAATTATGGGGCCCAGTGTGGAGTAGCTGGATGAATGGATTGGTCAGCAGCCACTTTGAGGGAAACATGCAGAAACACCAAGGGGCCCCCATAGGTGCTGAAAACAGTTTGTACCAAAATCCAGACTGTCCTAACAGTTTGTCTTAGTGGTGATTTGTGCTTTTGCTGTCTCCAAATGTAGGACAGCATCATGTCCCTCTGTCCCATTCTCCTCTCTAAAACTTCTCAAAGGGCAATTGCAACAACAACTGCACAGTGAGCCATGTCTCTTTGCAAAAAGGATTGGAAAGGAAAACAGCAGGCAAGGCTTCAGTTTCCCTCTCCATCCTCTATGACAAACATTTGCAAGTCCTGATAAAGGCCCAGGTCTGCTGCAGAGCACTGCTGTTGTGCCTGAGATCCCAAACTTTGTGCTTTCATGCTTTTAGTCATTGCTAAACAGAGAGATTACACACCCCTTCTGGATGTGCTCCCTCTTCTGCAGTGAAATTGTTTGTTACCATGGATATCGCTTTGTCTTGAGAGACACATAACCAAAATGAATTTAAACAGATGCTTGTGGGTCAATATTTCCGTAGGAGCAAATGCACAGCTTGAGGCTTCCTAGTATTATTTTACTTGTCCCTAATGCAAGGAGAATGAAGCACCCTGAGGTTCAGCTGGAGAGGTAATGGGTACCCCTTAATTGCAAGGAAAGACAAATAAATTTTGTTAATTATTTTACTTAAACACAGAAAAGTAAAGGAATTTCTCTGATCTCAGGAGCCAGAAAGATCAGGTAGAAATTTCTCTATTGTTTCTTCTCGAAAATTTGAAACTACTTTTTCTTGCCAGTCCTAATCTTTTTTTTTTAGAAGGGCCTTTCAGTCTGGGGTTTCCAAGATGTGTCATATTGCAGCTCATAAACGGACTTGTGTTCTGAGTGAACAATAGTTGTTACTGTTTAATGCAGAGATTTGATAAAATTTGCTAATGACTGCTGCAGAAAATGGGCAGATTCGAGTGAAGAGAAGTTTTCGGTTTCTACCCAGGAGCAAAACTCCCACTCCCTGACTTATGAATTTCATTAGGTGGAACTAATTAAAGGGATGTTTCTTATTACCAAGATGAGAAGCAGTCCAAGAGGAGTCCAGGGAGGTTTGTACTCCACAGCGCAATTGCTCCGCTTTTAAATCCTGCGAAAGCGTTGCGTCCTATTTAATTTGACATTCCTTGTGTTTGTTTCTCTTCATGACTCATAGCACAACACTGGCAGCAGGCCTAGGAAGTAGGTTTTGGGATCTGGCGTGGAGACACTGGTGGATTGTATTCGAAGTGTTGTGCTTACATTGCACCACCAGCCATGAGAGCATCCAGCAAACTGTGTTCATACTGCCCAGCAAGCTGGTGGCTGCAAAAATCAGATTCACAGCTGCAGTGGCAGGTCAAGGCAAGCTTGACTTAGCATTTAATTTGCCACATCTATTAGCCTAGCTTGTTTCATGTGAAACAATTTTAGCCTGTGAATAAAAGAGCTCTGCAAAAATGCAGCTCTTCTAGCTGTGGCACTCTGTTTTTAAGCAATAGGTTGGTCTCTTCCAGCCTCTCACCCATCCCCTGACAGCACTACAATCACCAGACCTGCATAAAAATAGGGTGATCAAGTAGTTGTTGATAGAAATTGCACAAGGGCTCTGATTTCACACACTGATGGGAAGTAAATACATTGATTTTCACACTGATGGGGACTTGATGGTGAGGGAGGGTTGTGGCAGGTGGCAGCAGCTCTGCCTCAGCTCTTCAGTGCTCATTCTCTCTGGTATAGCCCCAGACTGAGATCTTTGCTCCCTCTGGCTTAAACTAATTAAAAGTCAAGGGCATCATGCTGCTCTTGTGGACTCTGAAAGTGAAAGCACTAGAAATATGTCTTGGGAAAGACTGAGTAGCTTATCTAGCATTTCTCTGCATTTGGTCTGCAAAATAAAAACCTCACAGCAAAGCAAATAGAGTGTTTGGGAGGGTTTTTAGCTTTGCATGGACATTTCACCACCAATAAAGCCAGCAAAGCACAGAATAGAGCTGGATGGTAGGCTATGTCAAACCACACTTCTTTAACACAGCCACTTTCTGTGGGAGGATCAGGATTTAGGTTGTCTGTCTTTCTTTGCAGATTTCTTCTGAAGGAAGACAGATAACTTCTTGCAGCTCGGTGACAGGATATGAGTAAGATTTGGGGAATGCACCATGAGAAGTGATCATTTGCAAGCAGAAGAAATAAAAGCATCATTGAAAGATATTTGCCTGTGGTGCCTATCACAGTTGTGGCAGTGGCTTCTAGTGTCATTGAAAATGCTGTGTGCATGCTTGTATGTGTTCTGCTGGACACAGAGCTAAGCCCTCAACTGAATTAAATTTAGTTTAGTTTTGTAAATTTATGGGGAATTTACAAAGTGGCAGGTCAAGGACGAGATGCAACATTCATGCTGCCTTCTGAAGAGCAGAACAGCGACATTAATTTTGAGTGACTCTGGATTGATCTTTTTAAATATTAACCAGAATTCAGCTAAGCAATGGAGCAAAACAGAAACTACTCCCTACTGTCTTTCTTGGGACTTGCTTTCTTAACAAAATAGTTGCTCAAAAACTGTCCTGGCCTTCA
The DNA here is from genome assembly GCA_013400955.1 of Drymodes brunneopygia. Lineage (NCBI taxonomy): Eukaryota > Metazoa > Chordata > Aves > Passeriformes > Petroicidae > Drymodes > Drymodes brunneopygia. Next base: position 1,578,195 of record VZTZ01024952.1, read on the forward strand.
GAATGACCATCCTGATATCAGCAGGAACAAATCCATCTCTTCTTCTACTGTGCAGCATCCAGGGCCATGAAGAAACAGGAGTGTGCTTGGGAATCCAAGGCAGCATATACCCATCTTCTCAGGTGTTCCTGGAAATGCTTGTTTGCATTTTATTTTGCTCTCAGGCACTCAGGAAAAAAAATTCAGGGAACACTTAATTCTCCCTGAACGGAGATGCCTCTTTTTCCTTTTTTCTTTTTTCTTTTTTCTTTTTCTTTCTTTTTTTTTTTTACAAGCTGTAGGTGTAGAAGAGCAGAGTGTTATTTGCTGTTGTGAACACACACCAGGGCCTCTGTCTTCTTCCACAGTAACAGAACTCCTTTATCTAGAGTTACACAGTGAAACATCTCTGGGGCTTCACACGTACTGGGATATATGAACAAAAGTTAAATTCAAGCCATTAATACATTATTTAGGTTTTGGGGTTTTTATGGTTATTGTTGCATCTCAGAAACAAAGAAGAAAGCCAGTGCCATACCATCAGCCTGCTGGAGATGGGCCAACACCTGGATACACACACACACACACACACACACACATTCTCACACTGTCTCCTTCTTCTTTTAAATTCTTGCACAAGGTTTTTTTCAAGGCTTCCTAAACAGCTGCCTGTCTTCCCTTTTGGAGAGAGGAAATGGAAAACAGGAGCCATGGCCGAGGCTGTCGGAAGTGGTTGTAGACCAGCCGCAGTGGGCTTTCTGCCCGGGTGATGCAAGAAAACAAGAGCCAGGAATGGCTTCATCTGGTGTCAGAGTGACAGATCCTTCTCATCCAGGGGAGGGAGGATGGAAAACATGTGATTATTGGAGACTTCCTCTCAGTTTGTGTTTTTATATATATTACATGTTTCAATGGTAAGTGTGGTGAAAGGGCAATCTTCTTGTAACTCTTTGGGTTGTAGGGCAGATTGAGCTTGGTAGATGTTGTTACTTTGATTGTCATGCAGTCCAAATCAGTTTAGCACTGGTAAAATATTGTTTTATCCATGAAAAGCAATCTCTGCCTCCAGCCTGGACTGTCAGCTCTTCAGTGCACACTCTTTCTCTGCAATAAATGTTCCTCTCCAAGGCTGTAATTTTCTATGAAGAGAAGCATTAGATAGAGGTCTGATTTATCAATTATCCTGATAAAAATGATGTGGCTTCCCATGGTAAATTGATATTATTTTTAGAATGACATTGTGCTATTCACTGAAATAATAAACACATTACAACGACTTCAAATTTTTTTTAACCTTGTGCACATTAAATCAATGAATTATCCAACTGAGAGGAATTACTTATCTTCTTTCTTAGTATTCCCTCCTCAAGCACTGCTTCTCCCACAGGGAAAGGTGATGTGTCAGCAGGATGCACATTAAAAATGTAAGTGCACTTTCTTCTTGAAATCTTGCAACATGCCAGAAATATCCAAATGGAATAACCTGACTGTGGGGTTAACAACTGCAACCTGTCAAAACATCAACCTAAATCCAGCATTGGTCACTTGACTATAAGAAACATGTCCTGATAATAACTTCTGCTTCTCTGCTGAACAGGGCATTTTAGAAGTGTGTCTGCGAGGCCATCTAATGCCCCATGCATCATTTCCCCCACCTCAGCACTGGATGGCTACACGGGAGGAACAGCAATTGGTATTTCCTGAGCTAGAAGACCCATCCATCTGCAGTCTTGCTGCTCCATCTTAAATAATGCACACGTCCTTATGTGCGTGCAATTTCTGCATGAGAACAGGATCTATAATAGCTAAGCAGTAAGCTCATAAGAAGCTCTGCCTCACCTGGAGGTATAATCCTTTATTTGTAACATCCCAACTAGTTGCCACTGGAAAGGATTATGGCTCCAAGTGAGAAATGGACAGGACCTGTGGAACCTGAGAGGTTAAGAGGTGGATTTTTTACTACACGTTAAAATGCCTCTAAGACACATTTACTTAAAAACAAAGGAGGCACTTGGGTGTGCTTTGCCTGCAGAAATGCTCCTGAGTAAGTTTACTCCTGGTATGTCTTGCTGATGTCTGCCTGGGTTTTACTTTATGGATGAAAAGAAATGGATAAAAATCTGAAATAATAAAAAGTACCCATGCTTTAATCCTGTGGAGGCAACAATGATGAATGTTGTCTGACATGAGTTTACCAGTATAATAAAATGGGAGTATTTCCACTAAAATGAAAACAGATGAAACAGCAGAGTCTTGAGCTCGGACCTGAATTTAGCACTAGGCAGTTTTGCCTGTCCCCTGCTGAGAGGCCCAGGCTTGCCCGAGGAGGGGGTGAGGTGTGCCCAGTGGCAGTGAGGCCACGTGTCTCCCCACCCAGCCCTTCTGTGAGGTGCAAACCTGCAGACCCAGCGCCGCAGGACTGTGCTGGCAATTCCTGACCGTCCCAGGGACCACTGAGGTATCTTTTAGTTTTTCAGGAAAGTGTAGCCTGCTCCAGTGATCTGGCCTCACTCACATCTCAGATTATAAGTACAGGCTTGTACTCAGGGCCTGACTCTGTCCTCACAGTTTGTGTCTGAAGGGTTGGGGTAGAAATAGGATAGGGTGAGATTGCCTGCCAGGACAGGCACCAAAAATAAAAGGCATCTGAGCAACAAGTGGAATCACACAGATGCAGCCTGTGGTTGGCACTTTTATGTGATCTTTCCCTCTTCAGGACATTTGTGGGAGGCTGTAAATACACAGCCTGTGCAATTGTAACTGTGAAATGAGGGGTCCCATGTCCCTGTGCTTGGGACTGAGCACTGTGGGATGCACTGGGTGCTGGTGCTCTCATGGAAGGCTTTGCTGCTGGGCTCTGCCTTCCAGCAGCTTAGAGGAGGGAAAAGAGAAGCTTGATGCTTTGAGGTGGATGCTGCTTGTGTTGCACAAGTGAAAGCTCTATATAAGGGCAGGAGACATTTGTCCAAATTTGGGATTGCAATACAGGGCTGTTCTGTCTCTCTTCATCCTTGCTCCATCACAGCTTGCACAGAAATCCTGGAGTGCCCATGGCAATCAGTGGCTGGGACATGGCCTGTTCTAAAATGGGCAGTGAAGCATCATTACAAGGCCTGAATTGCCCCAAAATACTCAAGACTGGACAAGCTTTTGCCCAGAGTCCCTCCCATGTAGCCGCACAAAGGGCACACAAAAATTTGCCTGCGCCTCTCTCACTGGGAGGGCTACTTGTAGCTGTGAGCAAAATGCTGGATTAGGGATAAAATGTAACCTCTGCTCTTTGCATGGCAGTGGTTTCACTTACAGCACTGGGACCTGGATGGCCCGGGCACACCAGGGATGTGCTGCACCATGAATGCCATGGGGCGGGTCATAAAGCAAATCAGGCCTTTCCCCTCCAAACGTCAAAGCCCAAATTCTGCCTGGAGCTGGTTCATGCTTGTGAAAATAATTTTACCAATCCAAGCTGACTCCAGAATATCCTTGCTGCTTCGTTTCTGGTTACAGAGTCCAGGGAGAAGCACACCAAGCCAGAAGGGTGACCCAGCCCTCTGCCTGCTAACTCTGAGCCTGGAAGATGATACTACCAAGTGGTGGCTATTTACAGGATGTTGTGACTTTGTGCAACACCTGTAAAGTCCCCTGAAACTTGGGAGTGAGGACAGGGAGGTTTTGCTCCATGAGTAACTCCTCAGCTCAGCAGAACAGGGCAGGCAGTAAAATAATGCTAAATGAAAAATTACAGGGTGAATTTGGCCTCATAATCACACACAGATAATTTGGTGCTTGAACAGAGTCAGCTGAATATAAACAAGTCTACAATGTGCCTCATTAATTGGAGCTATTTTTCTAGCAAGCCCCATGGAAATATGAAGTGGCTTCACTCTGCAATTTGCCATTGAGTTTGCTATTAAATGTGTTCAGTTTAATTGTGGCAATGAGTCTCGTTTTGGAAGCTTTCACAGCCACCATGTAAAAATAGCAGAAGATGGCAGAAGCCAATTCCCTGGCACAGATGTCCTGCTCCATTTGCTGCGTGCTCTTAGAGCAGACAGGTGTGCTGGGTGAACCTGAGCTGCAAAGCACAATAATGCTGGTGACAGCGAGAGGCATTTGGGGACAAGTGGCTTTCCTCCACCAGTGGCCCCACATAGGGTAGGATGTCACAGGCTTTGTCTGTCCCAACAGCCTGACCTCAATCCAGCTTTGGCTTTCTCTCCATAATCACAGTGACAGACCCGTACATCTTCACACAGATATAGTACCTAATGTTAATCATATCTGACTGTTTTATGCTCTGATCCCGTGACCTGCCAAGGATGAGATCATGCTGGGCTGCCATTTATCAAATGTTCACATCAGCCTCTTGTTGACTTTGGCCATATGTTGTCAGGGCAATGAAACAAGAACATTTCTAACCTTGACATGCCAGGGCTTAAGATACCAATGTAAAACATTTTTCCCTAATTGGGGTTATAAAACCTTCTCTTTAAATGTGTGGTTTATTTTAATCTGTGTACTTTAGGTTGAACAGAAACCTGTGAGTAAGTGAAGGCCAAAGCTGATTAGGAGCCAGGTGAGCATGCCAAGCCCAGAGCTCTTTGTTTCAATGTCAGAATACAACCCCTGCATCCACAGCCATAAAAGTCTGTTGCCTGACACAAAAACAGACCTGCACACTGTTCAACTGGTTTGGTTTGTCAATCACACTGCACAGATCTGGGCTTTCAGCAGTCCGAATATGACCAAAAAGGGACCATCCAATCTGTTCGGAGAGCTCTGGGCTTGCTGCTGACAGGTGACACGTGGCCAAAAGGAATTAATGGGAACATGGCTTTGGGAGAACAAAAATAGATGTCAAATATTTATCCAGAATCTCTCTTTCATCCTTGCAGCCATTGCTAGTGGTGCACAATCACCATGCTGTGCCTGATGCAGTTTCTGGTTATTATAGAGCCTGTGACAGAGGATGAAGTTGTGGCTTTACTCACTGCCATGAGGAGGACAGGTCTCATTCACAGGGGAAGCAACAGCACAGAGCTATCTGAAGCAGAAGGTGCCCAGAATCTTATCTGTACAAGCAGAGTTCAGTGGTGTCCCATGCACTCAGTGCCACATGCAGCAGGGATCTTCCCCAGTCCATTGCCTGGTTTTGCCATGGTGGGACAGACTCGTCTCTTCACCCTATCTCTGAGTCTGAGTCCTGTCTCTGCACACGTGAGCGGCACTCTTGGAGAATGTCAGAGCAATTTCACAGTGCCTATTTTTCAGGGGCACGTACTGTGATGACACATGTCACCCAGTGTCATCTGCGTCTGAAAAAATATAGCATTCAAGAGTAAACACTTGGCAGAAACAACAGCACAGGCTCAAATTTAGACAACAATAATTTATGCTGTGCAGACCCTGGCTTGCTGGAAGGGGGCACGCTCTCTGGAAGGCAGGCAGGAAAACGTGTTGCTAATTTTACTAGACAACTTCTGCCCTCCCCTCCTTTCCCTTTTGTAGTTGCCAGCCTTCCTGGTTATTCTTAAAATAGAAACATCTGACGCCTTGTTTAACTTATTCTGGGGCCTGCAGGGAGGAGGAGGAGGGGATAAATCCCCTCTCAGCACCGTGTCCGTCAGACTCTTCCCTGCTGGGAATTGCATCCTGGCTTGCCACCTGCTGCCAGTTTCACACTTCCTCCCCGCTCTCCTTTTCCTGCCCCAACTTTGTGATGGCTTGGGGACTCCCCTGTAATTGTCCACTGTCTCACATCACTCTGTGACACCTCTAGTGTGGCAGCATGCTGTGCAGGCACGATGCAGGTGACAACTGGCACATAACAGGGGGCTGGTCTGTGCCACACAGGCAGGGCACCTACCCCTGCAGCAGGGAGAGAAGCTCAAAATGGAGAAGGGGTATTTCAGTGTGGTTCAAACAGAGCTCTCCCTGAATTTCAATGAGCCCATTATTGTTGCCTGCTTGCTCGAAGTTAATCCCCCCATGTGGTATTAGCTTCAAGAGGGATGTGTTGTTGTGCTACTGAACACACTGAGCTAGCTGTGAGAGGGGCAGATTGTGCCTCCAAAGAGTTTGAGTGCTTCCCAATCCTCATATGATGATCCCCGTGTAAGATTGCAGTTCTCCTTATCTCTCCCTCCCATGGGGGACTGCCTTTCCCCTGACTACAGATGAAAAATCCAGTTTGAACTGTGGGGTTTTTTTTCTGAAGGAAATACATGGGGAAAACCTGGAGGAGGCTTCATGAAACATTCTCATGGGGTTTTTTGGCCCCTTTCTCTGGGGAAGATGCAGACGGTACTCAGAGGCAATGGACCCTTCAGTGGTGAAGACCCTGTGTGCTCTTTGTGGGCTCCAAGCAGCAGAGCGCCCTGCCCCAGAGGAGACAGGAGTGCAGCTGAGCACAGTGCAGGAGCTCCAGCCATAGGACTGTGAGTCTCTGCCCACCTCCCCTGGAGTCACATTGCAGCTGCATCTGCCCCATCCCATGTGTCCCAGGAACAACCACAGGACAGTTCTCCAGAAAGGCTGCCCTGCTCCTTATGTGATCTGGATGTTTTTTAGGGTTTTTTTTTGGAAGGGTTGTAATCTAGCCAAGATGTCATTGGGCTAAATTCCATCCAAGCCATGTCTCATACAATTTTCTAGTCCTTGTTACCCAGCCAGCTCAAAAGTTGTCCCATCTTCTAAAAGCCTCAATTACAAAGCAATGAGGAATGTAACGGAGTATGGAAAATGCCAGTGAGAAATACATTCAGATAAAAAAAAAATAAGAAAACATTCCTGGGAGAAATGTTCTGAACCCTGCTGGTATAAGAAACTTCTCTCCTTGACTTCTCTCTTTCTTTAGTGTTTAACGAGCAGTCCCCACCCTCACGTTTGGTCTCAAGCTGGTCAGACCTTGGAAATGTAGTCTCTTTGTGTATGTTGAGTCTCTGTTTGTTTTCTCTTGGCTTTGCAGTGGAATGAGAAACAAATATTAAGATCCAGTGCAATATACAAATCAATACTAATAGAGAAATATTAATGGTGCCTCCATTCAGCTAAGGACAACCTCAGTTTTGCAAGAAGTAAGCAGGATCTCTACAATCTCAGGAATGTTTGTGCATTGTGATGGAGACTCATAAAGCATTTATATTTGTGAAAGCTGAAATGACCAACAGGCTTCTAACTATTTAAAAACCAAAGTAACATTAGAAATTTCTATTTAGATAGATGTGACAACAGCAGAGGCATGTGAGAGGCCCATCCTAGCTTTCCTCCAGGACTGCAAACATAGTTTGGCCATCTGGCATCTGAGACTAAGAAGTTTAAATTGGATTTTAATAATACATTGCACTGTCTGATACCAAAGGAAACTCACTCTACTTACAGCTTGAAAACTGCAGCCTATGCTGAATCCCAAAGCATGGAGGAAATCTGCTGTTTCTTTTCAAAAGGGTGTCGAGCACTTTGCTATAAAGAAAAAAAACCACAACCCCACAATAAAAGTAAATTACTTGAGCTTGTCATTTCTGTTTTACAAAGGAAGTGACAATTAGGTGACAGGTGTGTAAATTCCCCAGCAATACTGCTGAACACAAAGCACCCAGCGATTTTTGTCTATTCTTGGAAATTCTTTACCAACCCACCTTATAGAAGGAAATTATCACACTAAACCCATAATTTCCTCATGAGCTCTGAAAAGTTGGAGTTTCTTTCCTTGTTTGTTTCTCCAGAGATACTTAAAGGTTTGGAGATCGAAAACCTAATGATGGCTCTTAAACCAAACTGACTTTTAAAATTAGAGACTAATGCAAGAGACAGGAGAGATGAATGATGGTAGTTAGCAAGGTTTGCCACTCCTTCCAAACTTGGTATTTCAGCTTTAAACAGCTGTAAATCATTTCCCCCTCTGACCCAGGCAAAACATTATCGGTGGGTCCCAGTGCAGCATGTGAGGCTTTTCACTCCTTCCTGCCATCACCTGTGTAAAGGCTTCAGTTCCTAAATAGCTGGGGTGAATCATTAATCATATCTGCTCTTTAACTAGCTACCACATGGTCTTCACCTTCCAAACTGGAACCAGCTCAATTTTTTTCTTCAGGGTGAAAAATACATCTGGATGCAGGCATGTGGGTTTCTCTGCATCTTTCATAATGTGTTTGCTAAAGAAGGCCAAAAAAAGGTTTCTGTCCATCTCTGCCCACCTGTGTCCTCTGTACTTGTTGCAGTTTGACTTACTAAGACCACAATGATGCACATAATTTTGGGGAAGTCTCACCAGAGCTCCCTGCAAGGGCAGAAGCTCTACCTGGCCACCACTGCCTTGTGTGACAAGTGATCCTCAAAGAGTGTTTTGGGACAAGGGGTAGCTGGTCTGAAATCTGAGCCAAAAAATGTATCTTCCTAACAGGAGGGATGGAGGTGGATGGGCTCTGAGACGAGGGCCATGTTGTCTGAGCACAGAGGTGGCTGCAGGTGACCATCCCCAGTCCAGATGTAGAGCAAATCCCATCTTCACTGGCCTGCAGACATTGCCCCTGGATGTGTGCTGAGAAGTGGTGAAATGCAGTGATTAGCTGCACAATAGGAACCTTGTCATGACGAAAATCATTGCCCAAAAGTTCTACAGCTCAGTTGGAGAGACATCAACCCTTGTTTTATCCCCGCCTGGGGAGCCTCAGCCCTACTCTGCACTGTCAGATTTGGCATCTAATTTAGTCTAATTTCTCACTTTTGCCATTAAATAATTTTCTACTAGACTTGACTACCCTTCTCTGACTGCCCTTTTGGTCCATCCATCTTACAGCTTATGTCTGAAGTACTCTTGCCCACAATTGTGCAGTTCAGTCCCACTGATGGCTTTGAGACAGGACCATCAAGTGGAGCAGTGCAGAATTACCTTGTGTTTTCACACTGAGACATATTTTCATACATCCAGTACAAGACTTTTCTTTTTTACAGCAACAAGATATCATTGAACTATGTTCAGCCTATAGCCCGCTTCCCCTAAACTCCTCCTGACCTGATAATTCCCTGGTGTAATGGTGCAAAGGTATTTTTTGCTGTGCAATACCGAATTTTGCATTTGACCAATCAAATATGAGTCAGGATATTTCTTAATTTTTTTTTTTTAATTCTTAGTCTATGCATTAACCTCTATGTGACCTCTTCTGACTTCACATGTCACTAGCAGAAGCTCCTTCTTTTCTATTCCCAGATTGTTGCTGAAAATGTGAAGTGCCACCAGACTTGGCACAGACCGCTGCCTGAGCATCCTTCCAGCCTGTGGGATGAGACTATGGCACTGAGAACTGCTGTCCAGCTATGATTTTCCAGACACTTCTGCAACCATCCCAAATAATTTAAGCCACACAATACTTTCCCAGCTGTGAAAAGTTAAGATACGTGACATTTACTGATTCCTCCACTAACTTGTCATGAAAAAAACATTTAGATTGGTCTGACAGAACTCGATACAATTAGATCTGTTTGATGTGTGCTGGCTGTTATTAATCTCCCTGTTTTCTCCCAAACTCTTACAAAATTGGGTGTGATTTGTTACAGGAGGGTTTATGGAAGTGACATTGAGCAGTTTTTAGCTACCAGAGTTAATGCTGAAGTCCTGAAGTCCATGGTGGCAGCCTCTGTCAGGAGTACTACGGGCAAAGATATGCTTTAGGTCCCAGATATTTTGAATTTTCTGTGCATTGCACAATAATAGGACATTTGATATTTAATTACAGCAATTATCTTTCCTATCCATGGAGAAATGTGCCGTAAGTAGAATTGGAGTGTTCAGTAGGAAATGCTAGAGCAGCCCTGGGAGCTGTGGCAAAGCTGAACTCACCTCCTGCTTAGGTGGAACTAAGCCCTGACTTGCTCACAGTGGGGCTCCTTGGAGTCACATGCAAGAGCAATAGGATGCCAGGCTTCTTGGAAGGCAAATAGGGGCTTGTTGGGTGCTCTGGGGGTCAGACAGCAACTGAAGGGTTTTGTTCAGTCTGATGGATTCTGGGTGTCCAGGGCCACGGGTCTGGGGTCAGGCTCAGGCCCTTTCTTGCCTACCTTGCACACAGTTGTCATGTACTCCTAAGGGATGGCAGCTGTCCACAAAAAAGGAGGGAAGATAAGGGCCTTGAGAGAGACAAACACCCTTTATGTCTGAATAATGAATGCAAATGGAGGATCCACAGGTCTTTTCAGGTGTGTAGGCAAGGAGGACTCTCATGGCTTCCTCCAGAACAGCTGGATGCACTGAAGGGCACTTCAAACCAACAGCTTGGTCTGGAAAAAAAATAGTCCTCCCATAAGTACTGCCTCCACTGTTGCCCTTGTTGTTTCAGGTCCTTAAACGTGGCAGGAAATACCCTGGATGAGTAAATTGCTCCCCAGCTCCAATGAGCACATTGCTCCTTCTACAGCACTCACAAACACCCGGTGTGGTTCAGCTTTTCATTCCTGTTTTCCCACACCAAGCCTAGATGCCTTTTCTTTTTTAAAAATTTTATTCTATGGCATGGTGTGTTAGTTCCCATATATTTTTCTCAGAGGATCACTGCATCAATACTATGAAAGGATCTGTGCAATCCGACCATGACAGGTGCCTTCAGCTGCTGCTGAAACTGTGTAAGGCATCCAAAAATAAGTAAAACTTCCAAGTTCCAGGGCAAATCTAGTTTATTGGGATTTATTGCAGCCATGAAAGAGGAGGGGGCTGGCTGGAGCTGAACCCCCCCAGCTCCTGTCCTGTGGCAGGATGCCCTGAGCTCTGCCCTCCCCACATGAGCACAAGGAGAGCTGCCTCCTGCAGTGGGATCCCTGCGGCTGGTGATTTCAGAGGAAGATCTGGTTTCTGCTGTGCCAAATGCCAGGTTCTGACAAGACAGGCAATGTCCTCTGCATACACCTTCTGGTTAGGATCTGGGGGAGGTGTAGAGATCACGCCTGGACTATGAAAACAGTTCTGTTCTCACGTCAGAGGTTCCAGTACACCAGCATGTAGGAGGGCTCATTCCCTTTAAACAGAGCTGGCTTTTATCAAAATACTAAAAAAAAAATGGAAAAGGGGAGAAAAAAAGAAAGGCAAGTGAGCCACAGTTTTGCTTCTATGATTGCTTAAGCCACTCAATCTGAAGCCAAGGTGCTGAATTTCCAAACACTCTTTATATGTAATTTCCCTTCCCCTTCTCACATCCTGAAGAAAAGTCTGATTTTCATAACCACTGTATTTGGGGGTTTTCTTACTCTCTCTATAATATTTTTTTTTACCATGTAAGTTATTTTAGATCAGACTTATAAAAAAGCCTGAGGAATACGACTGTATTCATCCAAAAGTTATTATTCTTATGGGATCGTTTGGCTAATGAATGTTTAATTATATTTCAGGGAACTGTATGCCATTGTGGCGCATTATTTTTGTACCTCATAGCTTGTGCTATTAAAAGATTGCAGCTGATACAGAGTGATATGGGAGGATGCCAGCTGGATTCAGATAATTTAATCAGATTACTTTGGCTTTGAAATCTCTTCATTGGTTAGTTATAAAATTTCCTATTAATTTTAGGGCATTCCTGCTTACTTTTGAGGCCTCTAACAGCATTAGCTGGAAACCTCAGAAATTATTTGAGAAAGAAGAGATATTTCATGTTCTCATTCTTCCTCCGTCTTCCTCTAGTCATTTTTTTCTGAAATTTCAGCTTGTGTAACTTTGGGATGGATGTTGAATAGTTTCTGAAAGTATGTAAGTGCATTTTATTTTGAAGGCTGTTGTCCACATATCCAAAATCTCCTGCCTTTATCGATTTGGAAGACTTAACTCCGTTTTCATATGCAGTCCTTTCTACAGCTTTGAAATCTGGAAGTTTCTTGTTTGAATAAAAGACATGGAGCTGCAAAAGCCTGTAAAATACCAGTTACAAACTCAGTTTTTCCCCTGCATTAATACACTGGGGTGGATCATAACAGCTACTGGGTGGGCAGCATTGAGTGGAAGAAAAAAGCGGTTTCTAATACTGGATACCACAACCAGAAAGAGGAACAAATAACTGAGGCCCAACTGTCTTCACATTGCTGGGAAAAAATGCCCACCAGAAGGACATCAGATAACAGAGCACTCTGCCTAGCAAGGTAATTATGATTTGAACAGGAGATGTCTTCAAGGCAAGATGAGATAAACTCTCCTGGAGTGCAGTGCTGGCAGCATGGTGGCACAGGAGGGAGGAGAGGGGCTGAGGGCCCCAGCCTGGTGTCCAGTGCCCTGCTTCCCTTCCCAGCACTTCTCCATTGCCTAAGCCTCTCCTGTTCCCAGGGGACACACGGGCAGGAGGCTGGCAGTGCTCCCGCTGCGTTTCACAGGAAGGAGATGTGGCCAAGATAATCACTTAATAAACCCCAAATCAACCCTGTTTGGATGTGGGACAGACGGATGCACCAAATAAGGATAGCCAAGGTCTGATTTCCAAGAGTTTGAGCTTATCTGAGCCTGCTTGCTTGCTTCTTATCGTGTGGGGATGTATCTGGTGCCTGTGCTGGTGCCAGTCCTGGCTGGTTTGTTTCCAGCTTCTTATTACAGAAAAAAAAGAGAACTTCTGCTGTGTTTAAAGAGAAGGGGTGGGAAGAAAACCCCACTGACAGCACATGCCTTATGACAGCACTAGCACATTCATTGTGAAAGTGATGGGCAGCTAATGATGTCAGCGTAGGAAAAAACCCAAAGCATGTTTGTTTTCTTTTTTCTCTCAAAAGCTCTGGCCTGAGAAGGGGCTGCAGAAACAATTACTGCCTGGGAAATCAGGGCAGTATTGAAAAAAAAAAAAAAAAAAGAGGTGGGGGAGAAAGGAGGATATATAAGTAGTGCCAGCTGGATGTGAAATCAATCTGGCATTTCAAAATAATGAAAATATTTCTTTCCCATTCATTTGGTCTGGCATGTAACACCAGCGCTGCTGCCACATCATTATACAGAGTTAGCACGCCGGAAAGGAGACACCAGCAGAGACCCAATCGCTGCTCAGCCCCCCCAGAACAGGACACTATTGTGGGACAGTGCTGCAGATGCAGCACCACAGGGAGGGATGCTCCAAGCAGGAGCACTCCCTGGATCCAGGACAGCAGATGGAAAGGGGTCCTCAGGAAAAAAAAAACCAGAACGTTTGCAATTTGCAGGAGTAGCCACTGAAAAAAGGAAGGGGCAGGGGCAGCTGAAATAGAACTGGTGGCAATGGCACAAGCTTTTCTATGTAAAATCTTGCACTATTTGAGTCAGGCCTCATTCATTTGGTAGGCATTTTAGGTCTGAGCTTCCTATACACAGAATATGAGAAAAATCTTCCCAAAATGTACAGTACAACCTTGTGACAGGCCCTGTTGGCTGTTCTGAGTATCCCAAATTGCAACAGGAGGATTGAGCTTCTTCAGTCTTCTCTGGCTGGCTCTTGTTCCCAGCCACCTCTCTTGGAGTTCTGCTGCCCCTGGTAAGTGCTGTCAAAACAGCAAGGAAAAGCAACTTTCACTTCCCTGTGCTGTGGACACAAACACCTGACCCCCTTTTCTTCAGCTGAGTCTGGGAGCTGTGGGGACAAGGAGCCATTCCAGTGAATGATGCACCTTGCTGAGCAAGCAAACCTGGAAGTGTTGAGCAGGGAGATAGATTCCACACTTCGCTTTAATGCCTGCTGGAGGGCTGCTCTCTGGTTAAGATGAGCCAGAGATGCTGGAGAGCCAGAAAAACCCATTTTCAACTGGAATGGACTTTGCAAGGGGAGACATCAGACCTACCTGGATGAGCAACAGAGGGACACTGATGAAGAAGAAGGACCAAAAACAATTTGGGAAAAGCAAAGAAGTCTCCATGGGTTGTTTTAAAAATCAACTTGCTGTAAAGGAAGCTGAGTTAGACCCTGCAAGCACAGCAAGAAGCGAAGTTCTTTCTGTGGTATAAACAGAAAGCAGACAAGAGGTGAGCAAGGAGGCGGTGAGGAAAGAGGCAGGAGAGGTTCAGATAGTGCACCAAGTTAAAAACCCACAATCATTCAGTTTTCTATAAGCACATGTTAAATACTTGGGGTAAAACAAGGGAAGCTCTTAGGAATTAGGGCCTGAAAATTCAAGGGGTGACACCACAGGTAAAAACAAAGCCAGTGAGTGCACCTTTCCACAGAGACAAGATCATCTCCCTAAAGCCTCATTCACTAGATTGCATGAAATCTTTAATCCAGAGTTAACTACTTTTCCTGTAAACCTACTCAGTCAGAGGTGCTAAACCAGATTTAGAGAATGGGAAATTATTCCTAGTCAGTTGGCCACTGTGGCTTTGATGTTAGGAAAGGCCTAGAACAAAGTTTGAAGGGCAAATAAAAATTCAAAGAGTCTTCAGGGTGAAAAAAACCCCACCCAGGAAATTCAGACTAGGTTTAGCAGGGGTAGCTCAAGCCAGACTAGTCTGAATGACAAACAATAAATGGGTAGGTAATTGATAGATAATTCATTTTCTACGCAGTAGAGATCAAATAGATCCAATACAGCTGAATTTCAGGGGATTATTTTGATATGTAGATATGTGGGAAATTATCAGGGAAGCTAAATAAGATGGGCATTAGTGTAAGAATGATCAGACAGGTAAGGGAATGGCTCACAGTGAGAAACAGCTTTTGTGTTTTAGGGGAGCATCAGGCTGGAGGGAACCTGCCAGTGGCACTCCTTACACACTGGTCCTGGATTTGTTTTTCTGAAACACTTACAGGACTGGTTTTGGCACACTACATGTGGGAGCACCCTGGTGAACCCTTCTTTATTGCACTGTCACTACAGAGCAGGATCAGGGTGGTTTTGGTGAAGGAGTGGCTGAGTGTGCAGAGCAGGTTGGTGTATGCAGGATGAGATGGGGTGACACAGAGCTGCAAAGTGATGCATGAAGGGAATTTTGTGCTATGCTCTGGGAAATTGTCCATTGAAATGCATCTGGCCTGGAGATACCTGAGCACTGGACTTGTCTAGGGAGAGCAAAGTGGCTGTGAAAATGCAGAGCAGACCTGATAGGTGCAAAAGCCAGCAAGGAGGAAGGACATAGTGAACCCAAACAAAGGCACTGGCAAGCCTTGATTTATACAACTCACTTTCAGGAGAGAGATATTTTACTGAAATCAAGTGCAGATAAGGATATAAAACTGGGCTAAGGGGAGAAAAATTGCCTAATTGGTGTAAGGTAAACAAAATATTTGTCTTGTTTCCCTCAGCAAAACTGGGGCTGTGAATAGCTGTGGTTGCTGTCTACTGAAATAATGCAGGTAACCCCAAAGGAGGGATACAAATGATTTAAGCTGGGCAGATGGTCGCCACAAAAGCAAATGTGTCTGAAGTGTCTGTTGTTAGCTAAGGCTGGAAATGAGAGGAAGTCTCCTGACTGAGAGCAGTGAGGCTCTGCGACAGCCTCAGCCTTCAGACAGAAGCAAATGCCCAGCTGTCAGGAAGATGGATTTTGAGGAGGGTGAGAAAGAACTGTAAGCAAAGGGGCAAGACTTGGAGTTATACATGTTTAATTCACACCCTATCTTCTTCTGTTTGAGTAGCCAGCAATCCCTTGATGAGCCTCACAGCGGACTCTGTTTGCACTGTGCTATATCAATGTTTATCTCATTCACAGCAGAAAATGCAAACCTGGGAAATGGGAATTTCAGTCAGAGTCGGAACGCTGCGGTGCCCTCACTCACCAGCTTTGAAGGGCAGAACTGACTCTGGGTTTCAGCAGACTATTCTTCAGTCATCTTCCATTCATCTTTTGGAATGAGGGCTAAGTAACTCCTGGTCTGTCCCGTAATGGAGACACTAGCCTCCCTAAGAGGTAAAGACATTTCCTTTCTTCACTCGAAACATCATGAACTTTCAAACTTGGCAAGGCTCTTTGGTGTTTGATCTAATAATAAACCCAAACCACCCATTGCATGAAAGTAATGAGTCTGAACTTGCCTGAACTTGCCTCAGGGAGCTGAGATCCAAAGGTCTGTCATTCCCTCAAAAGCCTTTCTCCTCTTTACAAGGACAGGATGTTGTTGTGACAAGGCATCCTTGCTGTTTGCTCAGCCTCCCTCCCTCGTGATGAAATCCCTCTATAGCGACTCTGGAGGTCCTACTTCAGCTCTGGTTTTTGGGCACACAAAGTGCTGCCCAACTAATCTCCGCTCTTTTCTATGAGTGATTTATGGAGGCTTGAAGGACATTGAGACTCAGCACATTCTCTGTTTTCCAAATGTTGGTGCAACGAGAGGGGCACTTTTCCTGCCAGTGGGAACCTGAAAGACCTGATGGGCTTTTCTGGCAGGACTCAATGTCAGTGGCAGAGACGCCAAGCCGCCTGCGGAGCAAGCGGAAGTACAAATGTGTGTTAGCTTTGACTTCCACTGGGAACTACAGAAAAAATATTTTGACTTGATTTTACAGTTCAATTTCTCATTAGCACAAAGCAAATGCTCAGCCAGTGATCAGAAATGCCCTCGCTTAATTTGCATCTGTTCCTGTCCAGTTATTAGGCACAACTGACATGAGAAGAACAAACAACCAACCTCCACATTGAAGAGTGAGTGAAATACTTCTTCTTTTCTCATCAACTTTTTTGTTGCGGTACTGGTTCTTTTTTAAAAAGAGAATGATTCTTGTGTCACTGTGAAGTGTTTGCTCTGGGAAGGGAGGAGAGGAGTCTGCAATGTTTGTTCTGGGTATCTAAATTTAAATTACTAACTTAAGCACATAATCTCCCTAGGCTGCCTCTAAAAACCAGTGGGGAGGGAAGGGCTTCTCTAATGAGTAGTTCAAAGGCTCTTACTTTAGTGAGCAGTATTTTATTACCGTACAATATTATAGGTATTTAGGGTTTATTTTATTTTGCCTTCTTGCATGCTTCTGTTCTCCAGTAGGATGTGAAAAACAAAACCAAGAAGTTCTTTGTATATCTGGTCTTGTTATCATATCTTCCTATATTTCATTATGCAAATCACAAATTACTAAAGCACAAGGGAATGAAATAGGCAACTTCCTCCCCCCTTGTATAAAACAAACATTCCACTCTGATGTGGAGTTTGAAGCTTAGCAATTTTTACCTTTGGGGGAGTGGAGCTTGCTGGGGGAATCCCTTGTGCTTGATTCTGGAAAGTCAGTTTAGACTCATACAGGCCTGATCCACATCTCATGGAAATCAGGAAGCCCATGGTTTAGCAACTGTTGCACTAAATTATTCCCAAATCCATTTAGTGCATCATCCTATTTAGTGCAGAGGAGATCACCAGCAGATGCTTTTGGTGAATGCTGAAATGGGTTTGCAACTGGCAGGCTGGGACATTTGGTCACATCCTAATCCTCCACGGATAGCCAGCTGAATTCAGCTCTGACACATGGATGTTGGTTTCCCTTCTGCATGTTTTCTTAGCATTAGCCATTAAAACTTAAAATTTTCTTACTGCCCATATATTAGGGAGAAGCTGTAGCTACAGCATCTTGCTTTTAGAAATGCAGTGTTCTTATATGAATATCAAAGAGAAAATGTTTAGATGAAATGACTGAGAGTACTCAGAGAGCAGTTACCAGGTGAACACTGTCAAACGGGAAAGATTTATGGAGCTGGATCCCTAGGGATATCCCTAGGCCTGGGTTCAGGCCTATTCAGTATTTTCATTATTAATTTGGATGAAGGGGTAGAGAGCCCTTTTGTTAGAGTTTCAACTAAGAGGGAGAGACACCAGGGAGGAGGGGATTACTGCTCAGGAGATCTCAGTAATTAGAGAAATGGTCTGGGAAGAAACAGGATGCAATTTAGTGAAGACAAGCACAAATCTGCACCTATGTTGAAATAATCAGCTCCACAGACACACAGTGGGAGAGAGCAGCCAGATAAAGCTCTGCTGCAAAGGAGCTGGAGGTTGTGATGGAGCAATGACTCAGCTGTGGAAGGGCTGGACAGATGGGGATGTCGCATGTTAGACACGGGGGATAAGCCCTTCAGCTGGATCACTGGGACTGGTTTCTGGCACTACACCTTGGGAAAGGTGTGACTGTGAGTCCCAAGGAGAGCAAGGCTCCAGAGAGGAGAGTGAAAGGCTTCATATTTAGCCTAGGGTAAGCAAGGCTGAAAGGAGACACAATAACAGTCTTCAAGAGCAGTCAGTCTGCCAAAAAGAGGAAGGTGGTGAGCTGTTCTGTGTCCAGAAATTATCCTCTGTGGTTTAACCACGGTTTTCTGTGGTTAGAAAAAAAGAGAGAGGGAGAGAGAAATTGAGATGGCAGATAAGTTGACTTTACTGCTTTACTTATAAAGTGCCTTGGGGCATAAAGCACATGATCAAACACAGTTGAGTTACTGTAGCTTAATGAGTTATTGTCTGCTGGCTGAACCATACTAATTAACCATGTGTGTGCTCCCAGCCTGCCTCAATTGCCAGGTAAAATGGCCTCACTTAAATACCTGTGCTTTAGTTTGCAGGAGGCAGCCTGAATGCTTGTGTAGGGTCAGTGATTACAGCTCAGCTGATGGAGGGGTGGCTTCTAGGGGATGGAAACTTGTCCTTTAGTGCTCAGCAATAACGCTGGCACTGTTATATCAGGGAATAATAAAATGGGGCTGACAAGGGGGGAGGAGCAGAAAACAGACCTAAATGTATAAATATGTTACTTCACAGGCCTGTGTCAATAGAAAGGACCTCCATACAAGTACTGAATTTTATAAAATATCTCAGTGGGTTTTTGTTCAGGAAGGCTTGTAATACAGTGATTTTAAAAATACAGCATTAAGAACTCTATAGAGCACTGCACACGTTTCTCTTGCAACTACCCACACATTTGCTTTAAGAGTATCTTATTTTTTTAGTGTTTTCCAGTAAATTGTTCTTTTTGGCTCACATCCACATGGTACTCTCCAATTGTTGCTCTTTGCCATCAGTAATGGCTGTTGTAGTTTCTGCATCTGATGAGCTGCCTTCTGCCTCTGACTCTGACAAGCAGTAGCTGCTGGAGTGGAGCCTTCCTGGTCCTGCTAAGCGTGGGGTGTGCTCCAGGTTCCTGCTTTCCCTGCCTTTCCTGCCACCTTCCTCCCTCCCTCCCTTCCTCTTTTTTCTCCCTTGTGGTTATTTTTCCACTGTTATCACCAGTTTGAGTTACGTGGCTGAGGATGAACATCTGGATGTTGCAATCTTTGGGAAGTTTTTTGCTCACAGCAGTGCTTCTGTCTGCGTTGTCCCATTAAAGCAACTCATCCCTTTGCTTCCAGCTTGCCACCTGGGCAGGCAGCAGGCTTGGCATGTTTGCTCAGCAGACAAGACACACTTGACAAGTGCTATGTGAAACGGAAGCAGAGACTTCTACTTGGTTAGTTTGTTGCTGTTTTGTGTCATCACATGAATTAGCCCGGAAGAGGACCTGAGGAAGTTATCTGGTTCCTTTCTGTGCTCAGGCCAGGATCAAATACATCCCTGCCCTTTTTGGCTGAGGTTGGCTTAACTTGTTTTTGAAGTCCTGCATTGCTGCACACTCCCAGCTCCCCGGACAACCTTTCCCTGTACTTTCCTGCATTTGATCACTCCATCTGATCCAAAATACATAGCTGAGGACAAGTTAACACACAATTAACCCTAAACCAGACAAACTACATTCATTTGCTGCTGTGATCCTTTCAGTTTTCTGTAGGAAAGAGAAATGCTAGAAATCTTCTTTGATAACATAACTGTTCTATAATGTAATTTAATCTAAAGATGATTGTTTTCCCTTCAGGACTCAGATTTTTGCATTGAGAGAAAAACTACAGCCTAGAGCTATAATGCTGTGGTAGTAATGCATATACCGCATTTCCTTAGTGCCTGCAACAAAGAAACAACTTTTCATAGCTGTGTTTTATATGTGTATAAGGAGGGATATTATGTAGCTATTGGTGCAAGGCTTTCTTGCTTTCCCAGAGACTTTCTCTAGGCTTAGGATGTGCGATTTGGTTGGAGCTGAAGTTGAGTCCAGGTCAGGGGAGCCTGTCTACTGTAGCACAGAAATAAACAGTATCCGCATAAAGTTCTTATCCAGATGTGGGAAGTCTGTGACCGATCTGAGATCGGGTTTGTCTTATCTCTAGTTTTACTGAAAAAAAAAAAAAAANAAAAAAAATCTTAAAACAGTGCTTTTGCAGGGTTCCTTCAGTACTGCTAATCCCCCTTGGTATTACCAAGGAAATATCAGACCATGACTATTCCGTGGAGACCCAAAGTGAAATCTTCATGCAAGAAGAACGTGAGAACTGCTGAGCAGACTGTGTTTCCTGTTATCTGAGAACAACCGTGCATCCACAAGGAGCTGGAAAGTGTGATGCTTCTTGATCCTCTCACGTCCTTCAGCAGATACATTTTGCACAGACCCTTGTACAAAGAGAGAGATTAAAGAACAAATTAACTTCTTCTCCCCTGCATGTAGAAGGAAATATATGCTGTTTAAAATGAGGGGTGGAAAAATGATGCTTGAACTAGAAGGTCATCTTAAAACAGATGGAAGAAAGTCTGTTTCTTACACAATGAGCTATGGACTTCTGGGATTTATTAATGCAAAGGGCAGTGGGTACTGGTGCTGTCAGCTAGTTCAAGAAGCTGTTGTATAAATTCATGGACAACAGGTCCACAGACACTCTCAAGGGAAAAAGCAGGGTCGTGCTCACTCAGCTCCCTGTGCAGCTTGTCCTGCCACTATCAACAGAAGCAAGATGTGGGTCAAGGTAGGCCATCAACCTGGTCCCAGCAACACGGGTTTGATACTCACACGCATCTCCTCCCCATCCTATTTGCCCTGCTTGTGACTCCAGAGCCAAACCCACCTATCACAGGGGTAAAATGGCTCTTTGCTGGGCTTGCAATGGTCTACAAAACTGGAAATTACTTATGGGGAAATGAATAATTGGAGTCCTTGGCATAAGGGAAACTAGGTCTGGATCCAGGTTAGACCTCTACCATTGTTGTCCAACAACAGTTTAGAAGAAGGTTGGTGATAGCAAAACAGCTTAGGAACACCTAGTTATTCCTCAAAACTTGCTGAGGTTTGCATCTGGATTCCTCATATCCTCTGCTCCAGGAGGAGAGGAGGGACAGACTGTTGGACACACAAATTGCCTGTTTCTGCTTTCACTGCATCTGGTGAGGGTTGGAAATGTGATGTGTTTTCCACAGCATCACATAATTCTCAGTAGTGACACAAATAGCATTGTTTCAGCTCTCTGAGGGATTTTGGACAAGAGTGAAAGACCCTTGAAATTGATATCAATAATTCTGCTGCTCAAGCTGAAGGCAAAACTCCAACAGCTGCTGGGGGAGGTGTGTGTGGTTTTTTATACCCCGCCTAGCCTCAAGGAGGCAAGACCATCATAATTAGCTGCTAATTGAGAAGTGTGCATCTGAAAAGCACAATTTCAGAGAACAAAGAGCCGGAGAGACCCATTTCCAGGACTAATTAGAATTAATTCATTGCTATAAGTAGAAGGTCTCCCACAGTCCTGGGACTCTCTCTTGCCCTCTCCTGAAGCACTAGTCTAAACACACGCATACCAATCATAGAAGGCTCAGCATGACTTGTGCGGCTCTTTTGCAACACAGAAATAGCACTGCTTGTTAAAAATTAGTTTAATTTTCTTTTTTTTTTTCCTAGCCCTGGGCTATGTCTCCCCTCTGCTTTGCTACCTGCCCTTCCTTCCCTTTTTGGATCTGCATACCAATGAACAAAGTGACATTGTCAGCACTTTTTCCACTACTGCATGAACAGAGCTTTAGAGAAAAAAAGGCTAGCAAAACCAGGCCATGCTCTCTGTGGTACCTTCCTGAAGATGCCTCCAACAGGACTATCTTCATGCACCTCCCTGAGCTGCTGGAACCCATTGTTTTTCCCCCAACCAGTCCACATCAGCTGTTTTTGCACTCAAACTGGGGCTCCACCAACAGCCCTCCAGGTGGTGAGGACAGAGCTTGCAGTTTCCAGTGGTTTCTTAAAAGCCTTCAAGAGCTGATTTTTTACTTTAAGTACTGAAGTGTTTTCTTAAAAAAAACACCTGCACAGTAAATACCTCAGTAGCAGGTCAAGCTACAACATTTCTGTCTCACTTGAGATCATCGTATCTCTCTTACATGTGTTTAGTTCCAGCATCTCATTGCTGATGGCTGAGTCACTGCAAGGACACTCCAGTGAGAAAATGAACGAGACCATTCCCTTATGAGAGCCAGTTTTGGTCATCCAATATAAAGTTCTTTTAAAATAAGCTTAATTTTTTCTTTAAGATGTTGAACACCTATCTTTGGAAGACAGAAATTACGTCTAATTGCTTCAAGTTATGGACCCAAAAACCAGCAAGACAATAATTGATCTGGAGAAATGCAAGGTCATTAGTGATGACCCTGTTATAGAGGAGGTAGCCTGTTGAATTTTCCTGTGCTGGCCTCTTCCTGTAAGGATATCTAACAAACCTTAGAAGCCTCACAGTTTAATTGTGGGTGTTGAAAGCCGATGCTCCTAAAGCAGACAAATGGCTTAATTTGCAGGAAAGAGGAGTCTGCACTGCTTAGTAGGTGTGAGGTGCCTCATTTATGCTCCAAATATAGATGCATTTCAGTATCTTTACTTAGCCACCACTGAAAATCTGGTGTGTGATACCTCAGTGAGCCTATGCTGGAGCAAATGTGAACAGCACACTGCTGAGATTGAGAGACTCTGAGTTCCTTGAATACCTTTAAATTTCCTACTGAAGAAAACTGGTCTTAAAAAAAAAAATTCCGAGAATTTGCTTCCCACTGGTACTCATCTGAACCACTACAGTCCAAGAACAACCTTTCAATTCCTTTTTGTGTAGTTTAGGGATGTTTTTCATTCTGTGTGGTGTATCTTGCATGTTATTACACATTTCCCACACACTCGTTTTGGTGAGGGACAGTATCTACTGCTGTCATAATAGAGGCCAAAAGCCTTACCTTGGCTTTCTATCCCACTGCTGAGAGGAGATGCAGCTGTCACAGTCTGTGCCTTCATTAAGGCTTCAGCAAGACCCAAACCCAAAACATAAACCCTGTGCTCCCCTTCCCCTGTCCCCAGGGCCCTGGGGCCCCTTCTGCACAGGAACATCAGCCTGAGAGCTGGCACTTCACATTCCCATCTGACCCAGAGGACCAGACCTGCCCCCTCAGACTTCCCCACGGCTTAGAGCCCTTCTTTGGCAGGAACCCATGAGAGGTTTGCAGGCAGCTTGAGTCTGCTGGTGCCTCGTGCTGGGTAACAGCAACTTGGTAGGCAGAGAGCTGGTTTGTAGAGGGTTGCCAAGCACAGCAATGCTCCTCACTTATGAGACAAAACAACACCCTCCCCCTGCCCTTCCCACAGCCACTGCTCCTGCCCTGCCACCCCGAGCTGGTGCGGGCAGTCTGCCTCACACTTCTTTGGCTGCTCCTCACCAGCAGAGCCTCCTTGCACTTTCTTGGGAGGCTTGGAGGCTTTCATCAGTTTCCTTTGCCAAAAATCTGGATTCCCTGTGGGGTCCTCAGTAACTTTACACTTCTCCAGTCCTGCAGGCAGACAAGATGCCTTGACAAGTTCCCAAGTAGTTCACTTTTGCCGAAAACAAGAATTTCCTTCCCTTACACATCTGATTCCGGCTGCATTGCCTGCAATCATACTTTCAGCTGCTTCTTGCAACACTGAGAAGCAGTCACAGTGGGACTAGTGGTTTTCCATTAGATCCCAGTGGCTCATATTTGCTGAATTTGTTTGTATCTGCAGTGGCTCACATTTCCCATGTTAGGTTAGCGAAGTTGGATAAGGTTGTATAGAAGTCTAAACATAAAGACTTCAAAGCTATTTTTATTTGACATCTCACTGATCTAGCTTGTAGCAGAGCCATCAGATGACTACAGAGCCAACTGATTTTTGGGCACTGTTCTCTTCCTGACCTTAGGTCTCTTTCTCTTGAAGGAATGAAGCATGGTATCAGATGAAAACTCATTTTATTGGTCATAAAAGTTTCTTTAACATATTGTCCCCCTGCTCCCCCCAATTTTGAGTTTGAATGGGCTGATTTGGCTTAGAAATGGAAACAGAGATACTGAAACACCATTACAATGGCACTGGGACTGCTCTGTACTTAAATGATACCATATGTTTGCCTGCTTCTAGTGGTGTCTACTGTGTAACCACATCAGCTCAGTAGGAATCTGTCCAGAAAAACAGTCAGGGTGTAAAAGAATATCTGAAAAGAGCCTCTCTGAGTAAACTCTTAAAATGTTGCTAAGGGGCAATGCTAAGACCTTCTTAGATGACTTTGTTTCCAAACCATCCAACCTCCAGAATTGGTTATGAACAGTAGAGGAAGAAGACTGTCCCAAATTGCACTCAGGAGACATCTTCGCTCATCATTCTTTGGTCCCTATGCAGCAATGATCACCAGTCCTGGGGACAGTGCCCACATAGAACTCCAAATAGCACTTTAGTGTGACACTGCATGGAAGGGGACTATGACCTACAACCGGAGAGAAACTGAAATTTGGCAAATGGCTCTAAGCCTTGTATCTAAATACCACCTGTGGTATTGAGAAGTGCCCATAGATTTCAATGCTTGCATGATCCTGCTTTCCATCAGACAGTCAAAGTCCTTACACCCAGTCTGGAACCTTGAGGTGGCAGTGACAAAACTCCCATTGCCCATTTTGGACACAGGCATAAATCCCACCAAGTCCTGATAGTCACACACATGGGGAGCATGGCTGGTACCTCACTTATGTTTTATCTCATAACTACTACAATTTTAAAATGTCTAAGTTTAAACAGAACTTTTCTTGTTCTGTTCCCTAAACATTTCTTCTTGAAGTCCATTATTTACTCTCATTATGTGGCTCAAAATGTCCCAGAATCTGAAAGTTATTTGATTCAATCCCACAGCTGCCATCTCAACAAACATGTAAATAAAACAAAGATCCTGTGAATGGGCATCTCAAGCAGTTGTGGAGAGGATTAGGGATTAGTGAAAGATGATTCTGCCATTGTTCTCCTAATTGATAAAAGACGGACCACTGCTATTTTGAATAATGTCATTACCACACAAGCCTCAAGCAGCTTAAGAGATCCTGTGCAGTTGAGAGGAGTCAATTCTGGACGTTGAAAATGTTCCTATGAAGTTACTCCATTTCAAGTGTTTAAAAATAAGGACCAAAGTCAGTAAAGCAATATCTCTCCTTCCTCTTTTCAATTGAAAAAAAATTGCTTACAGATGAATCCACTTTATTTTTCGTCAGAAAATTTCCTTTCCCCAGCTGCATCTCTTATGTGCCTGAGCTCCTTCCCACCTCTGTCACAGAGCCATGGTGTGCTTTGAGGCTACATCACTCCTGCCTGGTCAGTCACTCCTACCCTCCCAAGCCCAAAAGAGCAGGAGGAAGCTCAAAAGCAGCTCTGCTCTCCCTCCCACAGCAGCTTTCCATGCAATGCTTGTTCATGACCTGAACCTGGCAACCAGGCTGATTCATGTTGGTAACAACAAAAACAGCTGAGCAAATCGGTTGAGGTCACTAAATACTCAAGATGGCTTTACAAGGTGTATTAAGAAATGTCCACACATATTCACTCGGAACATCAGCTCCTCTGTTGAGTATCACTGCATATTCAGAAGGAATTCAAATGAAAACAGGTGAAAAGGAGTGGCACACTTGTGCAGTGTGGGAGTGTCCTCCTAATGCAAAGGTTGTGTCTTAGAGGGTGGAAAGAAGGTGCCTGATGACTCAAAATAGTTCTCTGTAAATGCAAGGGGGATTTAAACTTGGGATTTAAAGGAAGCTCATCTCTGTGGGATATGTGAACAAATCTTAACACAAACCTTACTAACTAGACTTTGCAGGAGTTCCTAAGCTCCCAACTGCAGAGCCCCAAAGCCTCTTGCAGGATTGTGTCAGGGACGTGTGTGCAGCACACTCTGAGTAGGGCTGGACCCACGTGAGCTCTGACCAAACACCACTGTGAACACGCAGGGTGAGCACCACTCCATCCCTCTGAGGCTGAGGTGGTGGCTCCTGGTTTAGAGATGTAGCAGCCCCTGTCTGGGAGGTGGGCATTGATCTCAGGTGGGAGAGAAGGAAGGAAGAAACATTTGCTCAGTTAAGCTGGAGCAATGAAGGGTGAAAAGCAGCAAAGGGCTTTTGAGGTTGTGTTGCCCTATACACAATACCCTGGCAAGTTAGACCTTGTACTGAGAGAGCTCCCATAAAGATGCCCTGTCTCCTCCCCAGCTTCATCATGTGACTGTGACCTCCCAGTGCTGCTTTAGACATCAAACAGGCCTTTAAAACCATTGTGTGGACCCCATACCATGTCACACACACTGTGAGTTGCCCTTTGGGGGAAAGACTCCAGGGAATTTTTAGGTCTATTCATGTCAGATGAAAAATGGTCATCCTCAGACATAATTTATTTTCCTTTTCTCCTCCCAAAATGCAAGTGTCTAAGCAAGCCAGCCAGAGGCAAAGGCTGTGATTTTCCTTGTGTTCTTCTAGCTAGGACCTCCTGTCCTTTCCCTCATGTCATTCAGGAAAAAGAAGTACTGCTTCTGGTTGTTTGGCAGCTGCTCACAAGCTTACATGAGAAGTAAAGAGTGATGTGCTGGGGAAATCTGATTCCCAGCATGACAAGGACCTGCAAGCAAAAAAAGAACTGCTGAATATGTGCAGAAGAGCTAAACAGCCGCCAATGGTCCCCTAAAATGTCAAGGAAAGCATTTGTTATCATTTAAGTAGACAGCATGGGTAGTGGGGTGAAATTGAGAAAGGAAAGCCATAGACCTAGAAATCAGAGAGCTTTTATTAGAATATATTTCCTAGTAGCACCCTGGGAGAAGAGCAAAAGCTGTGTGACTTCAAAAATTTAAAACTGGGTAAGACAAAAACCATGAAGATGAAGCAGAGTTAATAAATAGAGCAGAGTCAATAATCCTGCTTGGGGATGGGGTGAACTGTTGGCCTCATGTCATGTGTGTTTTCCATTCCCCACTTCTGGGATACTAAAAAAAAGTCTGACCCAATCCTGGGATTACACAAAGAATGTGCTCCAACAAAGGGAAATGCATGGCCTTTCTACTCACCCTCCAGTGGCATTTGGGACCAGAAGAGGGGTTGGTCTGAATAGTCAGGATTACATTCCTGGCTGTGTCTAGCAAATGCTGTGTGGACTGAGAGAACTCTCACTAGAATATTTTCTCTTGTAAGGCAGGTGTCAAAAGGAGACAGTGATGGCCACTGAAGCCATTCCTGCTCAACAGTGTGTCTGAGATGTTGTTTCTTCCTGTGTCTGCCTGAGAATGGGCTAGTCCTGAACACAACTCAGCAATTAAGGTCTTAATAGTCCTATTACTCTGAGCCATCCAGTTTGCTATAAAATTCATGGTGCAGTTAGCTGAGGTTTGTTCACAACAGGAAAAGTACAGAGATGCAGGAAGACTGAGTCAGAACAGAGCTCTGAAATGCATCAAGCAACCATTTAATTAAAGAAGGGAGCTCTAATATTGTGTTCCAAATGATTACTTATTTATATACTCCTCAAATAGTGCTATTTTTAAACGAGATTTTGAAGGGAAGACAATTTATATTTTTATACACAGACAGTCTTAAAATTAAATGAGCTGCCAGTACAGCACTGCCCTGGAGGAGTAGGAGAAGAAAAATCTCTGTGTCAGTCCTTCTGGTTCTTCTGCTGCCTCTCAGCACCATAACTGCTAGAGATCAAAACAGGCACCTCAAGATACACAGGCTTGTCAGCTCCTCCCAGCAGTCCTCCTGGGGCAGGTTATTGCCTGGCATTGCTGGGACACGGATTTGGAGGTGCCTGGAGGTGGGCACCAGTAATTCCAGGGAGATGGCCAGGTAAAAATATAGGAAGGACAAGGGACTGTGCCTTCTGGTGAGGAGGAAGGGTTCTGAACTTTTAAATTGTGGACTTCGTGGGGTGACACAGGGTTTTCATTTTACAAAACTGAAATTAAATTGGCAAACCCTGGGTTCAGGTGATGACCTTCATCCTTCACTCATCTGATATTTGCTGATTGCACCGGTGTGGAGTGGGAAGTTCAGCAGGGCCCCATTTGATGACCATTTTTCACTGGTCTGAACAACCATGCAATTTGCAAGGAAAGAAAATGTTGGCTCCAACAGATGTTTGAAAACTTCAGTTTTTCTTAGCACTGGAACTGAGAAAGGCCTGTGTGGGAAAGAATGAATGTTTGCTGAGTTCCTAAATAAATCTGAGCCCAGCTTGAGAGACTGAAAGCCCAGTGGCTTCTTTGAGTTCTCTAACAAAGGGCTGCACCCAAGTGCACTGAAGTCAGGGAGAGATTCTCATTGACATCAAAGGACATTGAATTGGACCCCATGAAGGACTGTCTCTGCCAGAGACCAGCAGAAATAATAGCATGTGATGTACGTGACCAACTGCCCCTGACCAACCGCTTGGATTCCAGGCATTAAACACTGCAAACAGTGAATTCACAAACAATTCAAGAAAATGTGCCAAAAAATTCAAAGAAAAATATGTACGGAAACTGCAATGTGTTTGTGGGCATTTTATGAGCAGAAAAATAGTATATTTGTGGAATAAATTAATCCCTGAGAAGTGTTCTCTCAGCTCGGAGTTGTGTGCAGTCAAGTCAACTAATCGAACTCAAGCTTCTTTTCTCTTGCCAAAGGAAGTGGGCAAATACAGGGACATGGATGAAATGAGTTTGGGTTTGCTTTTAAAATGTGAGGTGCCAATTTCATCTCATTTTAATAGTTCTTATCATTTGAAAAATCATTTTTTGCTGCTATCTAAATGCTTTAGCTTATTCTCTCATGAATGCTGACAGGCTTTGGTCTGGTGTTTATCCATATCAGACACTGCAAAGCTCATCCAGTCCCTTATCTCCTTCTGATTAGATTACTGTAATGCCCTGCCTCCAGGTTCCTCTGGTAGGGGATGCCACCATGCCTGTGAGAGCATTACACACAGGAGGAAATCCAGTGCTTTTTATTCCAACCACATCATGCTATAAACAAAAAGGATTAACTGAAAATGGGAATATCTGCAGCTGGGATCCAAATCAATTAGGAAATGGGGTAACACCAAGAGCAGGCACGTCTGTAATGTGGTGAGCAGTAGCTGTGCAGAGGCAGCACCATAAAGGAAGGAGGGTCAGGCTCAAACCTTTGGCTCATCTCTGGTTCTTTCTAGACAAATGTGTTGGGGGTGCTGAGGGGCTGATCTGTGCCTCACTTTGGGGCTGCCTCAGGGAATAAAAAGGACCCATTTATCTCTTCCCTGAGAGGATTTGCCCTTGGTGACAAGGAGTGGAGGTGGGATTGTCCATGCCCTACAACACAAGGATGTACAAGAGGATGGTGTCTTCTGATGGTGGTTGAAGAGTCTCTAAGGAGCTCTGTGGATACTTCAAGTTATCTGCACACAGGCAGTCCACACCTCCACTAAGCCATGCAGGATCAGAGACAAAGCAGCAAAGGGGTTTTGGCTGCACAGCTGTGGAGAGAGTCACTGAGGTTTTTCAGATAAGGGACCAGACTCTGAGACACAGGGAGCATTGAGAAAGACAGGACTTGAGGATAAACTTCTCTGTCGTCTGTGCGTGTTGGCAACTGCTGCAGTTGCAGGCTTGAGTATGAGGGTTACTGCTGTGTTCATTTAAAACTGAATTTTACTTTGGCTTCTAGGCGGGAGAGCAACAAGAGCCACACTGTTCCCAGGATTGCTCCACTGCAGACTGAGCTCTGGAAGTTGCAGCTCTCCTTTCTGCAGAGTGATTATAATTACAGGTGGTCATAAATGCTCTCAGACACCAATCAACCCTCAGTCCCAACGAGCAAGTGCCTCCTTCTATCTGGGTATCACAAAGTGTTCTACAAACCTTCCCAGATACAGTCTCAGAAAGACTATTTTGTGTCAGGGTGCTGAAACATGCTGGGTGACTTCTTCAAGGTCACACAGGAAACCGGTGCAGTACAGACAGCAGGTTGTTTAAATCTCCAGAGATAACTCGTCTCCCTGCTTCCCCAGAGAGTCCCTGTCACTGAGCATCAGTCTTGGGCCCTCTTTGTCTTTCAGCTGTTCAACTGACTGCTGTTGCTCTCTGCACGATCAAAATCCTGTTGGATATGGCTCTCTTGCTGAAGGTGTTATTTATAGCTGCTCTTACCTTCGACCAGACTGGGTTTCTCTTTTTGTTTGAGCATGTTCAGCTCCCGATGTTACTTCGAGTGCTGTGAGTGTCCTCTGTGCAGCAGGTGCTGCTCAAAATTAATTGTTTGTCTTGATATTACATTATCACTCATCTATGGATTTTCAAGTGCGTCAGTTGTTCCATTAGGGCTGTCACTTCCTAAATCCTTTTGGTGAACACCACATTTTACTTTTACTTCTCTCCTTGCCAGTGTTTCTTCATTCTTTGCTCCCCATAACACTCTATTTCTGAGTGCCTTACAGAGCAATACCTCACCCTTTTTTTCTGTCACAGACAACAGAGTGGGGCTCTGAGGCTCATTAGAGTTCATAACATTGCGTGTTTAAGTGTTTGGGGTTTTTTTCTAAGTAACCATGTCAAATGTGTGTAGTGTGTGGAGCTGGCTTGCTACAGTGATGGGTGTCTGCAAGCTTTGCCATGCTTCTGCTGATGGCAGGCAAAAAACTGCCTGGGGGGGGCCTCTGGATGGAATTAGCTGGCCTGTCTGCAGTGCTGGTGGTTTTCACATCTCCATAGAGCCTGGGGATGGCCTCTGCACAGCAAGGCAAGCACCTCTTTCCCACCTCTCTGGAGGTGCTGCAGAGAAATGGGGAGGCAGCCCAGTCTGGCTGTGACCCCACTGAGGGCCTTTCTGCACAAGGCAGAACTACTGCAGTGAGCATTTGGCCTGAGACCTTGGCTTGGCAGCATTACAGGAGCAGATTTACTGGTGGGGATTAAGTGAGCCTTTGTCATTCCTCTCCATTAACACCATCCAGCACATGGGTGGTGTCACAGGATGACATGTGAAGCTCTGCAGCTGCCCCTCTGCAGCTGCATCCAGCTTTGACATCCTGCTCATGTGGTTCTCCAGAAGCCACTCTGGCCACTAAAGTCATGAATTCGAGTTCTTTGATCCAGTCTGACTGAGAATGGTGTAGACACGGATAGAAAAAACTGCATATTGTCAAAAAGAGCTCTAAGCATGACAAAGGTTTGGTTAGTCTGCCCTGCAAGGACTGTCCTGTGAATCACTGTCTCCCACTTTTCAGGAATACATTGTATGATGTTGTCCCAACTTTCCTCCCTCAGGTCCCTGAACTTCCAGTGCAGTGGGAAGTGCTTTTAGTCCTGCACTGGTGACATGGTCTACCTTGTACACTTGCTCCCTGCTCCTGGAGACTATTCAAGTTATTCTCCAAAGGGCACATCACGGTAGCTTTGGTGGTCTCCAAAGCAGATTTGGAGTAGTCTTGGCTTTGCTCTGCTCTGGGGTTTGCACTACAGGCAAGCCAAAGGCAGAGGGGAAATGTGGGATGTTTTAACATAATTACACAATATAAAACCAGACCTAATAAGGTAAGGAATAATGTACATAAAAATTGCATTAACTAATGTCTCAGTCCCTTTTCTTCTTTCATTGTTGAGGATCTATTTGGCTTCTTGAGCTTAAGCATGCACCTAAAATTGCCTGGGTGAAGTCTCCGTTGGCTTTTGTGTTTGGCTTGTAGTGCCCCAGGATGCTGGTTTGCCCCAGGTCCCTTTGGCTCTACTTATAGACAAATATGAAGCAACAATAATTTTCCCTCATGCCCTTGTGGAGGAAATGCTGCTTGCCACTTCTATTTGGAATTCATTAAGTTGTCTTCTAATAATGAGCAGACCTTTTTCTGACAATATTTAATAATCCCTTAGCTGTCAGCATTTGGATTCTCAAAGCTCAAGGAAGAGTCCATTTCCCAGAGCACTACACCCTTGCACCTGGACAGGAGAGTGGGAGTTAGCTGTGAGGATGAGCAGGATTTGTTTGGGGTTTTATTTAATTTCTTTTTTTCAGGGATTTAGTTGGTTCTTGTTTGTTTGTTTGTTTACTAGCTACTCTCTCTGCTCTACCCCACCCTTTCAAAAGCTTTGCTATACTCCTCCTCATTGTCATTATGCTGGGAGTCACTGCTGCTTTGTCAGCTTCTGCCTGAGGCCGAGGTGGTTTCCAGGGGTTTCCTTGAAGCTTTCTTTTGCCTTCAGCAAGGATAAAGCTGGGCAGAAATCTCGGTGTTCAATGGCTTCAAGAAGCAGACATTCATTCCCTCATTGTAAATGAAGTTTTCATGCTTTTCCTTTGCTGAGAGAGAGTGTTCTCTATCCTCTGCCAAACAGAGGACACTGCCCACTGCCACGGGTAGATTATCTAGTTCAGCAGTGTGTTTACCATTTTCTTCCTGCCTTTCCTGTGCTTTACCTGAGGGAAAAGGGCTCATTAGCTTTGTAAGAGTTCAAACAAGATGTGTCTCACACACAGGCAGCAGGTTAGAAGCTGTTTGGTGAGCAGAGCTCTGGCCCTTTGCTTAAAGACTGCAGCAGCTCATGCAGGTGGGCCCCTCAACTGTGCTGTCATCCTTGGCTCGTGATGGACTTGTGAGAGAAGAGAAGTGATTCAGTCCCAGTGACAAAGAACATCAAACATTTCATATCAAAAGCACCTAATGCTGTTGTTCTGGAGCACAGTCAGCTCCTCCCCTGAAACCAGCCCTTCTTCTCAAGCTGTCACCTGCACAGGTGAGCTGGTAACCAAGGGGGCTGTGACCCTGCTTAGCAGCAGCACTTCTACACAGCTGTCACTGGGATGACCAGGCAGGACTTCTGGTTTCTAGCTCTGTGAACCGAGAATCTGCTAATCTGCTGCACAGCAGGCAAGAGAGCTGGTTGGGGTTTTTGGGGGGAGTTATTCTGGTTTGCTTTTTTTTTTTTTTGGAAAGAAATCTCCATCAGAAGAAAATGCTTTGAGTTCTGGTAAGGATTTTTGTGGGGTTTTTTATTAAATCCAGAGGCTTCTGGAATTTTTTTCTTTTTTTTTGTCATTGCAGGCCACAAAGTTGCATTTTCTCCACATTACTGAAGCAAGTAGTAAATCCAAAGGCAGCCACTGATGTGCAAACACTACAGCTAATGGCAGACAGGCAAACAAGCTGTTCTGGTGGAAGGCAAACATAGGGAAAAGAAAGGAAGAGAAAAACCTAAATGAATGAGATGATGGTGACACACACAGAAACAACCCCAAACAACAAAAACCTGAGGAGAGCTTCCTCCTTTTTATTGGGTTTTAAGGGGTGCTAAGGATCTCCTCATTATCTGCTGAGGTAACCGCACCATATAAAATATATTCATAGTATATACATTATGTTTGTATATGAAATATAAACCAATGGATTTCTTTTAATAACATTCATGTCTCTTGGTTTTATAGTCATTTAGTGGTGGGAAGCTGGAATTAACCAGACTAAGGCTTAAACTCACTCAGGTCACATCAGAAGCCAGAGAGGAGGGATTTGTCATGTCCTGGACTAGTTTAATTTTCTCTCCTCTCAGTTGCAGAGCTCCAAGTTTCAGAAATACATACAGAAAATTTTCACTTGTGTTTTTATGTAGGAAAAGACTTGTGCAAATTGTAAGTGCTCTGAGAGACCTTGAACCCTAGCTCCTATGTCAGTGTCATTGGAGGAGAAAGAGAGACAGGTGGCTGAATAGCAGGTGGAATATTAGGAAGTCAATGGTGTAGTTTTCGGCTCTGCCACGATCTTACCCTGAGCCTGTGGACAAACATTTTCACCGTTTGGTTTAGTGTTTTTCATCTGCTAAAACACATGGGGCAACTTACCTTGTTCTTCTAGAGTGTAGAGAAAATTGATTAGTACCTATTTTAAGTGTGCTTGGAACAGTTGATGCTGAGTTTTGTTAAAAACCTCCCAGAGATGAAAAATTGAGATAGGAATCACATAAACTGTAACCACCCATTTGTATTTTTATTGATTTCATTTCTCATTTCTAGAGCAATTTATTCTAAAAGGTCTTGGAACAGAAGCAAACCTTTACATGGTTCTGTCCCAGGAGATCATAGACCAGAAATCCTGTCTTTGCCTGCACAGTGGAGTTATTTATATAGATTGCACAATATTACCTCTCCCTGTGCCCTTGCCTGGCTCACATCTTTAGACCTCCAGTGCTACAACCAAATTGCTGCTGTTACCTTTGCATAGAGCCAATTGTCTGCCATCATCCTGTCAGGCACTTAGACTTATCTCTCCTAATATAATTTATATTAAGCCAAGTTATATTACACAGTGAGTGCTTGATGGAGAAGGTACCCAAAGGAGGCTTATGTGCTGCTTTCCCTCAATGATATTTAGCTGATCTACTGGCAGGTATTATCTCTCCTCAAAGGCTTTTCCTCATTTACATCCTTACAGCATCCAAGCTGCAAGAACGCAGTTACTCCAAGGAAAAAACCCTGTTTTTCAGGAATTACTTTGCTGTCCTCTCTGTGGGATACAGGATAAAAACCTCTCACCAGGCCCTCCAGGAGCCCCAGGTGGTGTACTTTGATTTTCTCTTTTGGTCTCAGATCAGCCCCTGCCCAGATGCGTTTGCGTTTCTATTTACTTTAGATCCGGTTTGTTTGCTTCTCCTTCTGTATAGAAGTTTTCTCCAGGAAACATGCAATTTGCCTCGCTTCTGGAGGTGCCCTCCTTCCAGGACTTTCCAGCTTCAATTAGCATCTTTTCCTATGTGAGTTAGTTGCTGTTTGCATCACTGGAATTACACTGGTGGAAAATTAATCTGATGACAGCTCCACCAAATCCTGTTAAGTTACTGTTGCTGTAATTCAGCTTCCTCAGCTATTTTTCATGTCTTTTCATCTTATAGATCTGTATAGTGCTGTGCTTGTTGGGTGCTCTGGGAGTACTAGGAAATGAGCTAGCAGACAACCCAAAAATAGACATAAGCAGCTTCAGCTCATCTGAAGGGGTTGGGAAGGAATATGTAACATGTCCATTTCTTTTACTTGAGAGAGAAGCAGGGACAGGTGTTGATATCTGGTGTCTAACAGGGAGGGGCAGAGGAGGCATTAAACCCCTCTTTCTCTTTTTGTCCCCTGTTAAATCTATGCCAGGGTTCGATACAAACTCGCTTTCACAGAAATATTTCACCAGGTAAACCTACAAAATCCTTGCAGAGCAAAGGTGATGAGCATTGTTCCTTCTTGGTGGATGTTTAGGAGATGAACAGTCTCCTCTTCTGCCCAGCCCCTCTGCAGAGGGATCAGTTAAAATGCATGCTGAAAGGCACTGCCCATCAAACCATCTGTGAGAGGTTTGATGGCCAAAGACACCTGGATGTGATGTCCTCACTTGCTGCAGGCAGCAGCATGTGTCAGGCAGCCCAGGCAGAAGGTTCACCCATTTCTCTCTTTTTTGACCTATTTTATGAGTGACATTTTGTGCTTCCCTTTATTGTTCTCTACTGGGTCAGTAGCAGGACAGCCTCAGAGCACTGTGCTCTCAGATTCCATGGGCAGGCACAAGCCCCACAGTGCTGGACTCCCTGCTGGATCCCATGGCACTTCACTGGTTTCCACAGCCATCAGAGCAAATCCTCCTGTTTGCAAATCTGCTTTCCAGAAGACAGCTTGCATTGCACAGTGGGGGGTGGAGAGTGCTCTACGACGTCTAGGGCAGCTCTTAAGCCAGAGATGTGACCTTTATTTTATTTTTTTTTTTTCCAGTGGCTTTGATTTTTTGCTCTGTAGAGTTTTCCAGGCTTTGGCTCCCAACCTTACCAAAGTAATTATGTGCCTTTGTAAAAACAATTCATTTTTCAGCACTTCCCCAGCGCTGCCAACTTTTCAGTGGCTTTATAGAAAATCTCGCGCTGTTTGGTGTTTTGCCTGAACTTAGATGTGCTTAATCAAAGGAGCTCATCCCTCGCTGGAGAATAAATCCCCAGCACCATCCCCGAGTCTGAAACTTTGAGCTGGCCACGGCACGCACACGGAGCCCCGCCTGCACCTCTCACCGGCTCCATTCCTGCAAGGTGTAGCCCCCACAACACGATCCAAGCCCGGGACGCAGCCCGAGCCACGGCATTGCACAACAATTTTCATTGTGGCTGTCTGCAGGACTCCTGCGAATCAGCACAATGAGACATTTACCAGCACAATGCCACATTTGCTGGAGGGGCCGTGGGATGTGAGCCGTCCCCCCTCCATGCACGTTGGCTCCAGCTGGCGTGGCACGTGCTCCCCCATCACAAAACACCGTCTTGTAGCTGCTCACACCACACAGGAGCTGGAAAAAAAAAAGAAAAAAAGAAAAAAAGAAGTCTTTCAAAAGGAAGCAAATTTTTTTTGAATGGAAGTATTTCAAGGAAATTATTTTATCACTCTGAAATTTTATCCATCCTTTTAAAAAAATAAACAACAAGCTCAGTAACTACTTTTTCAGGCTACGTTTTGCAGGCAGTTTTTATCTGCAGAAAGGATTAGCTTGTCCGTGGATGGAACGTGCTGCACACACCCTGTTCCCATGCAGATTCATGCTGCAGGGAGCTGTATTTCCAGCTCAGCTCTAGGACGTTTTTTCTGTAGCTAAATCAGATGACTGCAAAGACCATTAGAGCAGTTTATCGTTGGAATCTGCAGGAACGTACTGTACCCAAAAGGAAAATGTTCACTGACAGGGGAAGTGCAAGATCTGTGATCCTTGTAATTATGCAGATGATCCTCTCCAGAGATCTGTGGTATGCGAGCAGGTCCACAATGATGGCTTTCGGCTGCAACACTTTAATAGTCCATTGAAATCCAGCTGTTCCTGCTCTCAAGTCCACTTGGCTGCAGTCCTGACTGGCACATCAGCATGAATGGTTTTGTCTCTCACTGGGGACATGCAAAACACTCTCATCCAAGGGGCTTCTTGAAATTAAAGTGCTGCTTTCCCAGGCAGTTTGTGTTGTTGCTCTACTGGGTCCTAGCAGAAGTTTGCACCTTGGAGCTCACTCGTGGTGGAGACATCAGACGCACAGAGACAGATGATTTTTGG
Source organism: Drymodes brunneopygia (assembly GCA_013400955.1). NCBI lineage: Eukaryota > Metazoa > Chordata > Aves > Passeriformes > Petroicidae > Drymodes > Drymodes brunneopygia. The sequence continues at coordinate 1,615,263 of VZTZ01024952.1, forward strand.
AGTGAAATGCCAGCACAGGCTGGCAGAATGCAGGTCAGTCACTTCCTCCAAAAATCTCTAGTCAAAGCCTTGTCCAAGGAAGGATCCCTTGAAGTGAATGCTTAGGTAAAAAGAAAACCTCCTCATCCCATGGCAATGTTTCTGCTCTATGTGCAACCTGATGTAAGAGCTGCACATTTCCCAGCATGAAACCAAGCTCATTCAGGTGCTGAAACCTTGGAAGGCTGCGTGCAAGAAAATCACCCGGTGGCATTTACAATTATAATTTCTTGGAAGGCATTGCAGAAAGCAAAAAGATTTGGGAAACAAAATAGGTTCTCCTCAAGGGTTTGAAAGCTGTAGTACTGACAAGCAAAACAGATTGTGCAAAATTGTGTGCAAAATTGTGCTAAACTGCGTAAGCCTTGCTGCCAGTTGGTTCCCTGCCTTGCCAGGTGAAATCCATCCTCCTCCCACAAACACTCTACTCCCATAAAACCATGGCCTCACCAGGGAAGGCAAAGCATCTTAAGGTTGGAGGGCTGTAAACTTCTGGTGACCCCAGGGAGGCTTTTCAGTGGAGAATATGATCCCTGTTGTTCTTGAGGAAACTGTAGCTGTTTCCAACCTCTGATGGTGTATCAGGGAGTTTAAAGAAACATCCAGCTGGGTTATGCCTCTCTGCATTCAGAAAACGATCCTGCCATCCCCTGCTCCTCCCAGGGCAGGACCTGCTTGTGCTGTATCCATTTGAAGCAAGACTGAGGTCCTTCACTGTAAAACTTTACCCTCCGGTAGCCAGAACAGGTTGGGAGTAAGGAAATGCTGTTCCAACTTTTCTGATAAGGACCCAGAGGAAGCAGAGAAGAGGTGTTTTTGCACAAGGCCATAAAGGACAACTGTTTCCAATCTGGGAAACAAGCCCGAATCTCTTGACTCTTAGTGCTCTCTCCTTTTTGGCAGAAGCCTAACACACTTTTTCAGTCTCTGGGACTGCCTATCTCCAGGGCAGAGGACAGCCGAGCTGACGCAGAAGGAAGCTTTGGTGGCTGCCTCTTGGAAGAGCTCATCCGATTTTTTTATATGACTTAATGCAGCTGGCTGCAGTGCGGAAACTGCAGTGACCTTAGGCCTGAAGTTTTGGTAGTGAAATGGCCTGAACAACTTTTGGTAAAAAACTGTGTACCCAAAACCTTCATTATTTCTAGTGCAGGTTGTCTGAGCCTGATGTGAGTTCACCTGTGCAGCTCACTCCAGAAAAAAAGATTATAGTGAGTGAAAATTAGAATTTCAATAGTCAGGCACAGACAAGGAATGGTACATCAAATGCTACTTGCCTACTGTCAGGTAGCATTAAAGGGAGACAGAAAACAGAGAGAAACTTTCTGCACTGCTGAGTCCCAGAGGAAGAACTAGATATGTCCTATTCCCACAGAACATTATAAAATTGCAACAGGCAGCTTTGAGATGAGAATGAAGGCTGTTCTGCAAAAGCACGGCTGGAAGACAAATTGCTGAAGGGTTAGGTGAATATTCAGAGCAGAAACCAGGATTTATTGGCAGGACACAGCCTCTGCATATTTTATCTTCCAGCAGTCTATTGACACAGGGAAAGGCTTAGCTGAACTAAATTGGTGTTGGAACCTTATGAGATGAAGAACCACCCATCCAGGGGCATCCCAGAGAGTGGTAATCCTATAAGAATGCACTTAATGGGGGTGATGCGTTTTCTCATATGGGAACAAGTGGCAGGGGCTGTTTCCACAGGCACACCATAAAATGGACAAAGTTGCAGCAGCACAAAGAAGCCTGGGTGAGTTGGTAGCACCCATGTTTCCTGCTCACCTGACCCACCTGCAAAGGTGTGGGGCTGGGGAGAGAGCCTGGGGGGACCAGAGACATCAGGGTCACCTCAGGAAAGGGAGTGGAATGTTTTCAGTGGTTATCACTGTGCTTTGGGGAAGGAGGAACAGGTCTTTGTGATGACCATCAGAAAAGCAGCTTTACATCTCTCGCCTGGTTGCCACCTTCAGTGGGAAAACAGTGCTGGCTACTAATAAACATTTCATGTTTGTGAATTGCTTTTTTGGCTGCTCCAAGCTTCCTTCTGAGTCCAGTGACAGCTGGTCATCCACCCTTCCAGCTCTCTCGGCTGGGGGCCAGGACACCCCTTGAATTTCTCTCCTACCTGTGCAACACCCACATTTTCCTTACTTTTCAGCTGTGGCTCAGAGCAGCAGCACACGTGTGCCCCGAGCTGTGGCACATCACAGGGGAAGTGCTGCTCCTGCCAGGGACATGGGGAGGTGCTGCACCCCTGGGTAACCCAGCTTAGCATGAGTCAGCCCTGGGACCAGCGAGCTCAGAGGACACTTTTCTGATGGATCTGCAGCCTTTCATCAATGTGGGGGCTCCACTTTGCTTGTGGAGCAAGTGCACACAGTGCTTGAAGCCTTGAAATGTATATATTTGTGTATGTACGTATATATTCATCTATGCACGTATATACCCACGAACAGACTAGAAGTCAAACAAAGCATTATGAATGTGCAGTGAAAAAATAACAGTCTGGCTTCTTCGGTTAAACAGTTTGATTTACTGGGCTAAACAATAGGTTTTTTCCTCTGTGCTATGTAATTGTTATTGGGAGGACACATCTGGTTGCTGAGTAGAAATGCACTTCTGCCATGTCAAAGCACTCAAAAATGTGAGGGAGCAACAACTGTCAAACAGGATCTACATATAAAAAAATCAGCCAGAAAGCTCACATAAATTTTGAATTATATGTACTTTTAAAGGTTGAGGGACAGCATGGCTCTTTACTATTATTGTGGCCAACCTATGACATTTATAGCTCTTCTCCTGTTTGGCCACTATGAGCTTGTGTGTTCCTGTTGAGAAATGATGTCTCAGAGACAGCAGCCACTTGAGGTGGAGACCTCAGGCCATGCTGGTGATCACATGGATAAATAACAAATTCATCTAAATACATGGATAACTGTACGGAGCAGAAAGTCAGCCTCCAACCAGGCAAACCTGGAGGGAGGAGCAACTCCTGCTCTTCAGCCCTTATTGCTGAATGTGAAGCCAGGGACTCAGAAATGTTGTCTCATGGCTGTCAGGACTTATCACTGTCACAAGCCGGGGGAAAAAACCCAAACAAACTCACAACAGAGTTAAGGAGATTAGAGGCACTGAGCAGTGAGACCTCACTTGAATCTCTTCCAGTTTTTTAATGAGGCATAAAAAACAGTCCTCAAAAGTAGACTTATTTTTGATTCCCTGCTTGTTTTGCTACACTAGAAATTCAAATTACATTTGTTTTCCCAGGAAGACTCAACTGAGGAAGGACTTCCAGCAGCACAGGAGCACTGTAACTATCAGGAACTTCCTTTGTTCAGCCACCCAGGGCCAGGCCTTAGCTTGCTGCCCTCCTGGTTGTCCTCACACACAGACAATGCAGAAAAGCCACGTTTTCAAAGGTGACCAGCAATTTCCATCACTTGGCCAGTGACATCCTAAAAGAAGGTGAGGTTTCTGAAATCAACAAGCAAGCTGTGGAAGAAGCCAAGTCGTCTGAAGGTTCTTCAATGTGGCAGCCAGAAATGAATCCACTGAAAGAAAAAGTTCAGACTGACTACAGAATTCACCTTTTCCTTTGGAAGAAATTACTCATAACACACTTTTCATGGGAGAAATATGGGATCTACGTGAGCTGTAGGGCCACTGTATGGTTAATGGTCATTGGGAGAAGAAGTCTGTGCCATCTTTAAAAATACACACTCACATGTCCAGATACCTCACACAGCAGCTGGCCACATCATAGAGATAAAAAACATCTGTTATAATTGATTCTCTTTTACATGAACTGGGGTTTTCAAGCTGCCACACTTGTGTCTGTGTGCTATCAAGCAGTACTGTCACACCCAAGTATGCAAGAAAGCATGAGTCATGTCCCTTCAAAATTAGGAAATAAACTTTAAAAAGTGCCCATTTTCTAAAGGAAAAAAACCCCAAACCCGTTGAGAACTTAGTTTTCACTCTGTTTATATGGGAGTCACAGCTTTAGAAGGAAAATCAGCATTTTTAAAGTAACTTTTTTAAATTTAATTTTTTCTTAAAAATATCAAATGTAACATTTTCATGCAATCCTGTGATTCCAGACAATGATGCCTTATGGGATCCATCAAGCAATACTTGCACTTAATTTGTGAGTCTTAGAGGCTGGAAACTGGATACACGATTATCTTACAGAAATGCAAACAAATCACAAAGACCCTCAACTTTTCTTCACAGCAACAAAGAGCTTAATAAAGAAAAGATGCTAATTCTAAAAATGCTGTATTTTGTCTTGCTTTGCTTCTTAGGCTCCATAGGCTTTTAGTTTCCCCTAAAGAAATTAAAAAAGCATAAGGGGCAACTTTTTATCCTTCTTTCTGAAGTACCCTTTTTCTGTGTAAAAAACATTAAAACAACAACAACAACAACAACAACAAAAAAATTAGTTCCTTGTGACAAAAGTTTTTGTTCTGAGCTCAGTCTACCATATCAACAGCTCTTGATGGGGCAGTAGAGGTGGCACCTGGCAGGGAAGGTGCTGTCACTCTGACATTTCCAGTGTTGGGGTCTGCCCATGAAAGAGTGTCCAGCAAGGCTCCAGGGGGACACACCCCAGAGCACAGAGGTGCTCTGAGGGATTTTCAGTATTACAAAGGTGCCAAACACAGGAGATGAAGCTTTTATCTCCAGATTAGCAAATGCATCTCTCTGTGCATTTTCTTGTGAAGGTGCACCAGTTCAAGGAAACTGATCCATGCCTTCTTGTCATCTGGTTCTAGCAGATGGTTGGTATTAAGGCAAAAGCGTGATTGCTTTAGTTTCCACTCTGTTAGAGCTTATCACTCATTACCTTTGGAATTATAAATGTGTATTTTCAGCTATGCCAAAAATTTGGATGGAGAAACATACTGAGATACTCTAAAATATGTAAAATAAAGGAAAAGTAAACACTGAACCCTTTCTGAAGCTAACAGAGCTGCTTGCTCCCTGGTGCTGCATTCAGCAGGGTCAAACTGCTCCCCAAAAACCTGAAAAAATGGATTATGCTGAAACCATGGGGTGGAAATATAGGGACTGATTCTACAAATCTCACATTCAAGATTGCCTTACTTGGAGCATGAGAGGAGCCTATAGAAACCAAGGGCTTCTCACAGGAGCTCCATGTGAAGCCCAGGGTGTGGCTCCAAGGCTCCTTGGTCCCTGCTCCATCCATGGGCCCAGGCACATGCTGGTGCTGGCCTGTGGGGGAGATGGGATCCAGAGGATGGAGGGGGAAGTAGGACAGAGGCAGTCCTGGCTCTGACTGATGGAAGTTTCATGCAATGGAAAGTAAAATGCATGAGGCTGGAGCTGTATCCCCACCTACATAATGGATTGCCCTGGGCACTGCACTAAATACATTAAGCAATGATGAATATACATATTTTAAGATTAAATCTACTTCCTAATGGAACTTTTCACTGGCAACCTTTTCTTACTGTGCCTTTGAACTCCATGTATCTGAACAACTGCTGCTGGGTGAAACAGCTTCCCAAGTCAAAATAACTACATCAAAAGATTGAAGAAAATTCACAACATCCAGAAATACTTTTTTTAATGGAAACCGTAAAGCTCCCTCAGATTTAACCCTTCATCTGGGAAATTGGTTTAAAATAGATGAATTTTCACAGAACCACTGAATGGGTATGGTTGGAAGGGACCACTGGAGGTCCTCTGATCCAAACTCCCTGATCAGCAGAGTCCTCTAGAGCACATTATTCAGGAGTGTGTCCAGGTGGCCTTTGAGTATTTCCAGAAAAGAAAATTCCACCACCTCTCTGGGCAATCTGCTCCAGTGCTCACACACCCTCACAGTAAAGAAGTTCTTCTTCCTGTTCAGGTGGAAATTCCTGTTTTCCAGTTATTTCCCATTGCCTCTCATCCCATTGCTTGGCACCACCGAGAAGAGCCTGGATCCATCCTCTTGGCACCCCACCTTCAGACACTTAGAGACACTGATAAGGTCCTCTCAGCCATCTCTTCTCAAGGCTGGCCAGTCCCAGCTCCCTCAGCCTTTCCTCACAGGAGAGATGCTCCAATCCCTTGATTATCTTTGTAGCTCTCCCCTGGACCTGCTCCAGGAGCTCCCTGTCTCTCTTGTGCTGAGGAGCCCAGAACTGGGCACAGCACTCCAGATGTGTGGGCTGAGTAGAAGGGCTGGATAACCTTTCTTGATGGATCCTATCAGGACTTGAGGGTATCGAGTTTGACTAAATGGTCTCCAACAGAATCCTTCTCAACCAAGGGTAAATCTTCCTTTCTCCAGAGCTTCTCCCTGGTTTCCTGGTTCAGAGATTCCTGAGGACTAGCCTTGTCAGTGAAGATTGAAGCAAGAAGACATGCAGTATCTCAGCCTTCTCTACAGCCTCAGCTGCAATGGTCCCTTTTCCATTCAGTAGGGGTCCTACATTTTCCCTAGCATTCCTTTTGTTATTGTGTTTGAAGAATTCCTTCTTGTTATCCTTGACATCCTCAGGCCAGTTTAATTCCAAATGGGCCTTGGCTTTTCTCATTGAATTTCTGCATACTCTGACACCATTGCTATAATCTTCCCAGGTGGCCTGTCCCTGCTTTCATCTCATCTATCTCCTGCCTATGTCTTATTTTCTCCCTGGGAACCCTGTTACAAGTGGGGGACTTCATGGAGGGGAAAACACCCACAGTACAAGACTATCTCGTTTTCCTTGATATTACAAAATACTTTTGAATTCTATTCTCAGTCTGGCTGAAGACTTTAGAATTGGGCTTAACTTCAGGGGCCCAATCCAGTACATTTTTTCCAACCCAGTTTCAGAGGTAGAAAAAAATGCAGTTGAAGTCTTCTAACAGGAGGCAGCAGCTTCATGATGTGGTGATACAGAGAAATTTCCTCACCAAAAAATCTGACAGGATACTGAGGTCCCCACCTGAAGACACTTTTCCAGTGCCATCCAGAAGTGTGGTGGTGCAGGGTCACCAAAGCAAGACTGGCCATACAGGCTGCAGCCATCTGGTCTCCTCTGGGGTGGGGTGCCATCCCCACACTTCTCTCTAGCCCCAGGTTGGGCCAGAGCTAGTGGTGGGTCCTTGAAGAAGTCTGAGTGCCAGCCTGGCTCTGGTTTCCAGTAGATGGCACTGACTGATGAAGGTGGGGCAAAGGGTGACGAGGACAACAATGGCATAGTCCCAGTGACACAGGGTGGCTGCTCCAGCCTCTTGCCCACGTGACGTACAGCAGAGGGGAAATGGAGGAATTACACGCAGGCATAAGATGGAAGGCCTAAAGGCTGGAAAAAAAACCCACTTTGGAGCTCCAGTGTGATGCTGGGCACATCCAAGCTGGTTGGTCCATGCTTGTATGCAGGGGAGGATGTATTGCCACAACCACATCTAAGGATTTCATAATGAATATCAGGAAAACCACCAAATGGAACAATTCTTTTGCCTGCTCTCTCATCTCTCTGGACTTTGTCTTTTCTGAAACAGGGCTAGCTGAAGGGGAGGGTCCCACAGCTTTTCCCAGGCTGTTTTGGAGAGCATCAGCTGCATCCTGCTGGACCTGTTGACCAGGGGGGAATTCCATGGGTTCTTTGCAGTGCCTACTTTGACATAAATTCCACTGGAGATAGCAGTAGCTTTGCTGCAGAAAGCTGGAAGCAAGGACAACAGAACAGGATTTTTTCAGAGGCAGTAAAACTTTTTCTTAAAATATGTCAATAAATGGGGAACTGTGGGGTTTTAAAAGCAGGAAGATGAGAGGCTGAGTCAGACAGCTTTGCTGACCACAGCTCTGCCTGTGAACTGGGAAATGCAAAGAAAATAATTTCTGCGCTATAGAAATATCTAATTATCATCTGCCATCTCAAATGCCTCCAAAGAGAAACTCCTGCAGAGACCTTTAAAGCTCTTTTAGCACAGAAAGTCGGAAAATATTCTGTCAGACTGAACTAAGATGCAGAGTGTGATCATATAAATCCCATGTCTTGGAGCACAGCCCAGATGCTTCTGACTTTGTTGTTTTTCGCAGCAGTTTAGCAATTCAGCAGAATCACGTTTGCAGTCCTAGATCTACTGGTTTTGGTAGTGGTGGTCCTTGAACTAAGTGCTTATGTAAATAAACATTTAAAAACATACAGGAGGAGGGCTAAGACAGTTGTGAAAAAAGAAGGAATTACTATCAACTTCCAGCAATACATCTGGGGGTTAGAAATTATCATTTTTTATTGAATTCACAGAGGCTTTATTTCTAGAGAGGATAAAACCTGCTAAGCCTTCTATTCCCGACACATCTCTTTGGAGCAAGCAGAGAGCGATAGCAATTAACAGGGAGGTCTCTGTCAGTGCCAATGGACAGGGGCTTTTCTGTGCATTTTAATCTCTGAGCCCCCTAAGAGAGAGGAATGGATGAGGTAGGCAGTGCACGGCCCAGCAAAGGTAATTATTGGTAACAACCACCACTCCAGCGAAACGATCCCAGCCAGCGTGGGAGGCTCTGGGCTCATTATCGACCTTCAGAATCCCTCGGTGACGTTCCCCAGGAGTGGGTTGATGTGATTCCCACGGGACTGCAGCCATCACCTGTCCCGCTGGCAGCAGCGCCAGGGAACCTTGCGAAAGGGCCGAAGGTGCAGATCAGCTGCGTCGGAAACACCTTTGCTGCGCCAGACCTTCATTTTCCCACCTTGGAATATCTTTTAAATGAAGCAGCGCTGGTGAAAAGAAGAGGGCGAGCAAACATTTAGAACTGTTTATTGAATAAAACAAGGTTTTAAAAGCTGTATTATTGTCCCGGGACACAATGGCCGTTACTGTTTTTGTTGGTAAGTGCCCGTGTGATTTAAAGCTGCTGACAGCACCAGACGCTCACAATGAAATCATCTCTCCCTCCCCTCCCTGCAGTTCAGGCAGACACTCATTTGTATGTATGGGTTCAGCCTGTCTGCTGCTGCTGGCCAAAGCGACAGATACTAATGGCATATGTTAATTACAACCCAACAACTTCCTTTCATTTGGGTGTTTATTAACATTCTCGCTCCTGCCCGTGGAGGCAGCTGGCGGGAGATGCTCCGGCTGCCGGGGATCACATGCGATCTCCGATCTGGGACCGCGATGTGCGCCGGGTTACGCCTGGCAGCCCGACCCAGAGCCCCGCATCCCTGCGCAGATTTTCACCTCTCTGCTTGTAAGGCTGCGGAGGGGCTGGGAAGAAGATGGTAGCTCAGAAGCAAACTCCCAGCCACAGCTGCTGGACGGCTCCAGGTGTGGCTGTGCTCGGAACCCGGGATTTCTCCGGCAATGCCATTGTGTAACAGCCCCAAATAGCTGGAGAACAGCTCAATAACTTGGAATTTAGGGGGATCATAAAGTATCTGGTGTAAGTGGTGAATGCAGCCAAACTGGTTTTGCTGGGAATAAGGGGAATTGTCACCTCACATAGAGCCAGGATCCATCTGCTCTCCTGTCCAATTGCTGAGTATAATTGGAGACAAATATTTCAAAGGCAAACGCAAGAAACATTTCAAGGCACAATTCAGGTGGTGCTCCCTTATCTTCCTCATCACAACTGGTTTGTAACATTGGAAAAATGAGATAAAAAACCTACTTTGTAAGAAAGAAAGGATACCAGATTTTCATTTCTAAACCACTCATCCTTATTACGAGCCATCTATCTCAGTGATTTCTTATGGCATGGTGATGTAAGATGATCAGGTAATTCTGTAATATATTTTTTAAAATTCCTCAGATCTCTTTTCAAGTTGTTGTGTTTCAATTTCATGCAACTTTATTCATAATCACTGAGCTGGCCATGAGTCATGGCCAGTGGAGCAGGACTGGATGCAGCCAGGTTTTGCAGTTGTACAGAGCAAACCCACCAGCTCAGGGTATAAAACAACAGAGTCAGACACAGGACCACAAAGGAGAGCAGTGTGAGCAGGCTATTCTCTGCCACTCTTTGAAAAAAATTGTATTAATCAAAAGACATTTTCAGGAGCAGTTTCTAGGAGGCAGCCGTGTGGCTGATGGGAAGCTTTGAGGCAGCATGAAAGAAAAATAGGAGAGTTCCTTTGCTTTTGTTTTCAGACTGGGTTTTATGCATGTCAAGCCCTGTGTGAGATAAGCCTGAGTATTCCTGGCATTCCTCTCAGCACGCATCAGGCTGCCTTTGGCATCTGGGGACTTCATATAGCGTTGTGCTGCCCTGGTGACTGTGAGTTGTTAAGTCCCTGCATAATTCCCTACAGCCTTCACTCATCTGGAAGTAAAGCATAATTAGCAATTTTTGTTATCTCACTATTTAATCCTTCCATGGAGTTTGTGTTTTGTACTCTTTATTTACAAATATCCAAGACAAAATTATACATTTGCTTTTATTTGTTGAGATGTGCAAAGAATTATAGATTAGATTATAGTAGATTAGAAAAACACAACTGTCCTTTTTTCTCTTCTTTCTGTATCCTGTTTATCTTCCTGAGGTTAATTACTGAAGTTAGTGGTTTGGCCAATTTTGCTGCACAACATAAATGAAAATAAAATTTAAAAAAAAAAAAAAGAAAGAAAGAAATCCCAAACCCTGATACCATGTAGGTCATAAAGTTAAAGGCCAGTTGAGGAAGAGATTTGATTTTTATGTGCAGTTCATTCTCAAATTCCTGCATTTGTTCCTGGAGGCTGTTCTTGGGCAATTCAGAGTGGTCATGTGGAGGATCTATAAGGTGAAGCCAGGCAAAGGGATGCTGCTCTGTGGCCTACAGCACTTTTTTCCCTAGAGGAGGTAGAGAATGGTTTCTCTCCTTCCCATGTGGGACACAAAGACATAAATACCTCTGCCTACAAGGAACTGCTTGTGTGTTTTTCTTCTTCATGCTGACCCAGGGCAGGGCTGGAAGGAGTTACTAAAGGCCTCTGAGGTCTCAACAGGACTGGAAAAGTCCTGTTGAGCAAACAGGAGTAAGCCAGAAGAGTAGAATGAACAACTTTTTTTTCACTGTTTACATCCAGCAAAATCCCCACACAATCACTCGTCACAGAATACCAAGCACAGCCCCAGAATCATGTCAGAAGAATAAGGGTGCTTGGTTTAGCAGCCTCTATTGGAGGCTACTTTGTTTCTTATTTAAAGACAAGACATTTAATTATCTGGTCATACATTGTCCTCACTCCCCACGCTACTGATGGGACTGAAGGGACATTTCAGTTATTTATTGACATGTAGCAAAGCCAAAACCTTTGGATACTATAGCGAGGAGTTTACATGCATTGTCCTAATCCTCTGTAGAAAGAGACTGTCCACTAGACAGAGGGAATTTAATTTCTTTCTTACAGTGAAAACCAATCCCATACTGCAACAACAACATAACCTGGAGGTGTCCACGGGGCTAGGTTTTAACACTAGCTCACAAATGAGGGTTAAATTGTCCATCATTATCCCAGCTCAAAGCCAGTCATGCCACCTGCATACACCCATGGGCAATCTCACCGTGAAGGGATTGTTTCAATGCTCTGTGTCTGACTTTTGTATTAACAGAAATGGTAAAGTTGGAGCAGGAATGTCCTTCAATATCTTCTGCTGTGTTCTGTGGGAATGTGCCCTGTCCTAAAGTGTTTCACAGGATGAACTGCCCTGCATGAGAGACTCTGGTTGGTAAATCCCAGCTATCCTACAGAAGTTCTAGCTCGTGCCTCCTGTTCCCATGTACACAGCCACAAACCACACTGAAGAGCCCCTTTGCTTGTGAAGTTCTGCCCTTTGTGTGCACCCACTGAGAAACCATGACGCAGGGTTTTTCCAGCCATGGGTTTTCCACTGTCACTGTTATACCCCCTATCCAGTTTAATTTGTGTAAATTTGTCAGGAAAAATGGATAAAACTGGAAGGCTGAAAAAAGCAGTACAGGAGGAATTGGTAAGAGTTTGTCATTGACCATGGTGGATGGGATGCCTCAGGTGAAGCAAATGAGGTCATCTTACCAGCAAAGCCTGGTGACATCTGTCAGTCTCTTCCCACCTCTGTGTTGGCCCATGTCCTCACTGGTCTCAGGTGGACCCAAGCACTCTGATCACCAGGAGTCCTCTGAGCAACTGTCTCTCCCTCCAGAAGCACTCTCCATCACAAACCCAAGCTCCCTGGGGATGACCTGTGAGGCAGGACCTCAGATAAAATTTTCTAAGCTGAAAGCCCAAACACTTTGAAGGATCAGCCTCTGTTTTCCTCCTTCCTGCACCATGTACTGGAGTACCAAGGACTGGAACCAATGCAATACTGAGTTGCCAGTAAAAACATCCCCACTAAGTCCTAAAGGAATTTGGGATATTTTTTTCTGGACTGCTAAGACCCTTTGGAAAATAAAAGCTGCAGATCAGAAGTCTTGAATCAGGAACAGGAAGCCACTGGCTAAGCTGATAACTGTGATATTGCTTTAAAACAACCTGGTGAATACAACAGGCCAGCAAGGCTTCAGTGAGGGTGGGCTGTGCCTCTCCCATCACCAATTAGCTCCCCTGCAGTGAAGAGAAGAACTGATTCAAAACCAGACGTACATTCTTAGCAGCATTTTAAAAAAGCTCCTCAGATAACTGGACAGGCATGTGGGTAAAATTCAGTCATGGATAAAAATTGCCAATGAGAGTGTAAAGCGGGAGTTCACTTGCAGTATGGCAAAGGCAGCACATGGCTACAGATGTCCTGATGGGCAAAGTAGGAGGATGGGAAGAGAAAAGGAAATATGCTGAAGGCATCAATTTGTCCAGGTTAATTGAAGCTAGAAGAACCTGTGAGGTACTTCAGAGATGAAGTCAAAGTAGTCTGAAAGAGCCTAGAAAGGGCAATAAAAAGATTTGAGGAGCAGAAGAGACTGAAAGATGAAAAGACTCAGGTGAGAGTGATGGTAGATATGAAGGAACCTGACAGAATGACTTGAGATAATATAGAATATGTCAGATGAAGTAACACAGAGAATTTCAGGTGAACACGTTACTTCCTTTTATTTAACACAAGAGAAAAGTGACATCAGATGAAAATGAAAGATGATGGGTATAAACATCCAAAAAAGAAACACTGCTTTTCAGAACAGCGTGCACCTCAACTGCCATGGTGGGCTTTTTCATTCTGCCTGCATACAGGGCGATGTCCATAGGTGTGTGACTTCATTTTTCTCTCACAACACTAACAGAAAATGCTTCATGTATGGGAATGGTTTTCATTCATTTCATTAACATGGTAGTGTTAAAAGAGGGACTTCATCTGAATTCTGGAAACATCTTGCATTTACATGACTAATAGGCCCAGCAGGTATGTCAAGAGAAAAAATGCTCTAAAAGCCACCCTACTTCAAGGCGTGATACAACCAGTAATTGCCTAAGATTAGCAGCAAAAAAACAATCCCATGAACTATGTACTCCAAATGTACCCGATTCTAGGATCCTTTCAGTTTCTTTTAGCACCAAACATTTCTGGAAGCAAATATATCAACGGAGTTAATTAGCAGGCTGGGACTTATGTCCTTAGCAAACCTCTGGGATGAAGATGCAGTGCCCATGCTTCAGGATGCCAAATAAATTTCCATTTTATAAAGCCTCTATTAAGACAGTGAAAATACATACAAACCTGATGGACAAGACTCCAATGAAAGCATTACCTCCATGTATTCCCCTGGAATCCCAGAAATTCTTACGGGCCAACAGACCCAAACCCAGTGGAGCTCTGTTTCCCTAGGGAGAAATGAGAAGCCCAGCGGCCAGAGTGGCAGAGTTGGGTCCCTGGACCAAACCCAACGCCACCTCTTTCAGCATCTGAGCTGTAAAGGGAGGACACTGTGGCACCTTTGACAGAGCAGCCACAGCCACAGGGCAGAGCATAAACTCCCAGCTGAGTCTTGCCGTGCAAGACTAACTCTGAAACAACCAGGAAAGGTTACACAGGAGTGGGAAAGCTGCCAAGCAGTTATATCCCAAAGTAAGAGAAAGTGAAAGTGTCACAGTTTGGACATCTGTTTTTACAATGCTGTTCACCTACCTCATTCAAATTTCCTTTTTTTCTCTTTAATAAAGTGCACTGTTTGTTACCCACCTGCCTCCCATTTGGGAATGTTTGAAGAGTGACAGCCTCTCAGACAGTATAACCTGGTGTTTCCCAGGTTGCTGGTTCTGAGCTCAAGCTGGGGTGTTTGTAGTGACGCCCTCACACTTGAATGCAGCCCTGGCTACTGCCCATCAAGTCCTGCAGAAGGGTTACATGCACATGACTCTTATTCACTCCTTTGGAAAAGCTGAACAAGCTCTGTCGCCATGAGCGGATACAGTATCTCATCATGATCTGGAAGGATCGTTCTCAGGGATTCAGCACTGGGATGACAAATCCGTAAACTCCTTTGGGATCTGTTTCTTTGTAAATACACAGACATGACTCATTACACTAATGTAGTTATGTGTGAAAATTCAGGGGGAAAATATAACCCCAAACCACCTTCGTAAGAAAATAAGCTGCATAGCCAAACATTACTGCATGCTTTTTTTTTTTTGCCTGGCTATCAGCAGTTTACAAGTTCCCTCTTGCTGCCCCTTGGGAAACAGCACACCCTGAGACTATGAGCACCAGGCAGTTCAAAGCAATGCCAATGCACTTCAGTGTGATTAAAAAAGCAAGTTTGCTGAAATCTGTTGGAATTGTCCATTGGCCTAGGCAGTCCATGAATTCCTTCCTGTATGCCATGCTGTCTGATCCTTGCAGGACTAAGTGTTTATCTCCTGGGCTGCCTGTGGCTCTTGTGCTTGCTAAAGGCTCCCAGGTCTCACCCTGCTCCCCAGCAAGCCTTTGGAGGTTTCATGTTGCAACTCCTCCGCTAATGGGCTGTGCACTGGTGCTAATGAGGTTCAGAGCACTGACCACAGAGAGGATGGGCCACTTGTTATTTTTCTAATTAATTCAAGAAGTAATCACACAGCAGCATGCTCCAGAAGACAGTCCATCTAACAACCGCGTTAAGAAGTCTGCACAAATCTGTCCCCTCTGCATTCACCTCTGAGTACTTTTCTCTGCCTTTTGCAACTCATTTGAACAAAAGATGGCTAAAAATCTTGTTCCACCAGCTGCTTGTGTTCTCCCCATTGGCAGCTCACCCTGTACATTAGCTCCTTCTGCTGTTTTAAATCATTTGGCATTCCTTTTGGGCCCACCCATCCTGCATACCCTGAGCTTAAATTCTTGACCCCTACTGGGAGATGACATTAGTTCTCCGCTTCACTGCCTCTCCCATCTTACTCAAAGCTTATCTAAACCCACAGTTGCTCATATCTCCGATTTCTCTTTTTCTTTTGGTCATAACACTCTAATTAGAGCCTTGAAGCATACAGAGATGTGATTTGCATGAAAGGCACTATTCAAAATGAAACTGGTTCCCAACTCATGTGGCTTAGCAGCAACATTTGAAGGCGATAAGTTATTTAGAGCCCTCACTTCTCGCCATTATTTTTTAAAACACTCAAAGCCCCATTCATCTGCTCTTTTCTAAAGGATTGGAGCTAGTTACTCTAGTTTTTCTGGATGGGTAGTACCCTCATAGCTCTGTACCGTGTTAAATAAACCCTGGAAGAGTTTCCACATTCCTCTTCAGTGTGTATATATTTACTTGAATGTGTATCACCTGTTTCCCAGCCCACACAGTGGATGTCTATCCTCCATATTAAAACAAAAAATAAGAAAAAAACCAGAAAATAAGGCCATTATGATAAACATCTGTGCTCACCACTTTCTTGCTCCTCCAATGCTGCTTATTTTTAAAAAAAAACCCAACAGAAAAAGTCCTATCATAGAGGTAGTTAACTTTAAAGTGAAGTACTAACAGTAAAGATGAAGACATCTTATTATAGTTACTGGCTATTTTTAAATATTAACTAAAAATAAATCTGGAGAGTTTGTAAACAGCCTATTTACATACCCAAGTGGTTGTCTTATGTTCAAAACCTCCCCTCAGCGGAAAAGCAGCTCCTGGTGCCATTTGGCACGAAGGGGACATAAGTTACAGAAGACCTGACACAAGGAATTTGTGCTGTGGCTATTCATGGTGCCAATGCTTTCCACGTAACTCTCCATTCGTGGCCTGCTTGGGGAACGGGATGTGTCCCGGGCACTGGAGAAGAGCCAGAAAAGGGCCATTTATTGGTAGCATATTCAAAGCAACATTTGCAAAACAAATTCAGCACAAACGAAATCTGGCCCAGGCAATGTTGACAATTCCTTGCTTGTGCTGCCCACAGAGAGCAAGTCATGTCCTTGCTGGTGCACTCTGGCTGGGCTCTGTGAATGTCCTGCTGCCTGTAAGGGTGCTTTCCCCATCCTAAATCTGTGAGAACTCCCGGCACGCTGAATGCATGGCTAATCCCATGGGAAGCTTTCTGCACTGTGCTGTTTCAGCAGCCAGCCAGGCAGCAGCAAATCGGTTGTGCAGACCCAAGCGTTTCCCCGTCCCCCTGCCTTTGAACAGGCGAGGATGAAGAACAAACTTCTAATGAATGGACTTCATTGCACTGAATGTGCCCCTGGCTGGAGCAGTACAGCCCCGCTGGCCTCGGGCAGAAATGCTGCAGAGGAATGATGCGAGGAGCAAAGCACTCAAGCATCAGAGGTGACTTTGGCCCCATAATTTCAGTCTGAGGCAGGAACAGGTTAAGCTATGCAGCACTACACGCAAAGTTGAATGTTGCTACTCCGAGAATCAGGGACAGAGGCCAGGCCAAGGCTGAATGCAGTGGCAAGGGGAAAAAACCAATAAGGAGTCTAGATGGAGAGCTGAGATTGTTACATCTGCCTGTAGGGCACAAGTGTTGAGCAGAGAAGCTCCTGCTGCTGTGGGAGGCTGTGCTCCTGCTCACCACTACATCCCAGCCCCTCCTCCAGCAGCATCAGTAGCAGTGTCTTCGGTTTCCAGGGCTCTGACACAGCCAAAATGAAGAGCAGGGTCTCAGACCTCGAGCTAGTCCCTTTCCTCCACCCTGCTCCAAGACAGCCCTCCCCTGCAGATATCCATCCACTTCATCTGTGTCTAGAGCTGGCCTTGCTCTGTGGGGCTGCATTTATTGTTTTATATAAAAGATACTTCTGAGAAGAGTAAGCCAGAGAATGTGTCAGAGAAGGGGAAGAAGTGACTTTGTAACTCCAAATAAGTGCATGCAAACAGGGATGACTGCCAGTGATTACTCCCAGAGTTGTGCCTCCTGAACCCACCACATTCCCGTCCCGTGATGTTTGTTCTTCTCTCCAGGCTGACTGCAATCATTATCCAACAGATATTGCGGAATTTCACTGTCAACTAGTAAAACTAGGCCCTAGAAATGAGCTTCCTCTATAATTCCTTCAGAATACTCAGAGGACCAGATGTTGAGGCATGTGGGACACATCACAGCATAACAGGATGGTTGTGGTTGGGCAGCATCTCTGGGGATCATCCAGTTCAAGCCCCCTGCTGAAACAGGGCTGGTTGCCCAAGTCCATATCCAGACTGCAGTCCCAAACTCCAGCAGTAGGAAAAGTTCCTGAGGCGAGCTGGCTTCTTAGAAGGAAGGAGAGAAATTCTCAGAAGATGCTCTGCCCAGATGCAAAAGATGCCATCATGGTTTCTGTACGATAAAGAAGAAGAGGTAGGGAGGCTGGGGTTTAAGTGGAAATGGGTTTTGGCCACAAAGAAATAGATGGGTACTAGAGAAGGGGGCTGCCCCAAACTATAACAGTAATAGTCCAAACACCCATCAGGGCAGTTTCATTCTTGCCTATAGAGCTGACTTAAGGGCAGTGCTTTAAAAGAAAATAAACCAGTGTTGGGAAGACAGTACAGCTGTTATGGTTATAGGGAGACCCAGCACTCAGGGACCTGGTGGGTGGGAGAGCCATGTTCAAGCTTCTTCCTTGCATCAGGCTTCCTGTGCCATCTCGGGCAAATCCTGCCTAACAATGCCTCAGTTTACCACAGGAACAAGAGGAAGGTAAGAGTTTTTCTCAGGCTCACAGCACTGTACATCCTAGGATGGGATAAACCTTAAGTAGTGAGGTGCTGGGTGCCAGGCAAAAGTGGTGGATTTTTAGGTAGACAGGCAAAACTCTAAGCAGGTGTTGCCAGGTCACCCTTTATGAAGACGTCTCTAGTAGCCTCAGAAAAGAGGTGATTTGAAGACCTCCCCAAAGTGTTTTACCAAATAAATCCTGATTAATTGGGCTTTGTGAAGACAAAGTGATTGTTACTCTAACTTCTTACGGCACATAAGCATTTAAGCTGCCTTAAATCTTTAAGGTAGCACAATGTAAGCATTAGAGCCAACTTAAATCCTTATTAAGTCTTCTAGGCGCTTAAAGAATTTAAGCCATTTTTAAGTCCTTTTAGAATGACTGCTGATTCCATGGGAAGGATGCAGTGTTGGAAGACACTTTGTACACGATGTCGCCTTAAAGCTCATGCTGTCAGACAGGCCGGTGTCTCATATGCAGCCTTATCAGGAAAGATTTGAAAAATGTCTAGACTTTAATTTCCCTGCCATTTCAGGTTTGGTCCCAGGTTCACAACAATGCTTACAAATGTGACAGGGTTTTGAGATCCATCAGCTCTTCCTAGTGGTTCATGTTCTCCCATATCAGGGGTCTATCACACTGGTCTGGGGTACGTGCTTCAAAGGACAGTAGAGGATGTTGAAATTGAGTGAATTCCCAGCACATACAGGGACAATCACAGCTCACAACTAAGCAAATCCTTTTGCTCTGACTTTTTAGCAGTGACCTTTGGGTTGCAATCAACCTTGGAACGCCCAATCTGAAAAGGCAACATTTTTGGCGTGCCATGAAAGCGAGGCTTTATAATAGAAACTACTTTTGCAACTTTTACTGTATGACTTGCACTCAAGGGGATGGCAAAACAAACTGCTGAGCACAGCCTTTCTATGAGAAGAGATGCAATCCAGCTAACCCTGTCCTGTGTGCACTGCCAAAGAAACCACTTAATCCCTTGAATAAGGGGCTGCATATGTGGCAAAAGCTCTAAAGGACTGGGTTATCAGTGGACAGACGGTTTTTCCAATAACTACAGTGATAATTCTGACTTGTTCTGGTTCTTAACTTGTCTTGCTGGGTCATATCCCTTATACAATTATGACTCTGAATGACTGATAAAGCTCTCCTTTCAGCTTGATTTTTGACTGGCAGTGGCTGGAAAGCAGCCTGCCTCCTCCAGGCCCTTAGCTGGTGCTGATATTGCAGGCACCCACTGAAGCTGTCCTCCAAAGTCAACAGAACAAGACTCACAGCAAATGCAAGTCAGAGAGACATCTCACCTGAGTGTAGGCCACTGTACTGGGACATGGGCTCTCCTGCTGGAACCCTTTAAGGACTGGCATGACAGGACACTCTCGGGACTATGGTATGATTTGTCTCCCTTCGTCTTCTAATAAAATCTGTGACTGGGTGGGTCATCTGGACAGACCTAGTCACACTTCTTAGTCAACAGGCGGGGATAGGCACTCTTAGGAAATCATTCTTATGACCTGTTTAACACAACTCTCTTAGTGAAAGGCCTTAAAATAAGCTCATTGCTCCCCTCTATGAGTCCAGACAATGTCAGACATAGGCAGCCACAGTGCACATTTGAGCAGATGAAACCACGCATCTCAGACCTAGGTACAAACTAAGTGCTTAAATTGGTCAGACTGGATCTTACCAAGTGTGCTCTGATGCATGTACAAAAGTGAATGACTTTCTCACCCACCTCTCGAGGTCGGTTTCGAAGACCCCCTTTACTCCATAAAATGCTATTGCTGTTGAATCATGGGGCCAGTCTAGATTCTTCTCCTTTCACTTAATTGCAAACTGTTAGTGTGTGTCATAAAAGGTTTATGCAAGCATACCCAAGTGGGTTTGAATGCTTTCCACTTCCCTGCTTTTGCACGTGAGAACTCTCTCACTCCCATTTTCAGATTCCCAGCAGATCCGGGGGTTATGAGGGAATGCCTCCAAGCTGGGGGATGCAAACGGACAGCAGTGTTTGGAGTCAGTGACCGCACTCCTGCCCACGGTAATCACGAGCATGTGCAAGCCACAGGGAATTGTTAACATTGAGACTGATTCGGCCATAACAAAAGTCTTAACTGGGTTTTGTTATAAAGTGCCTCATTAGTCTGATATTTTTTTGTGACGTCCCGTTGGCAGTAGATATGAATAGAGAGTTTTTCCTGTCTCACACATGAGCAATAGGCACAAATTCCCATGTCAGCCAAAACCAGGCCTGCTCTCCACACCAGAGAGGTGTAATCTGTGGAACAGAATGCCCAGGGAGGTTGTGAAGCCTCCCTTACTAAAGATATTCAAGAACTGTCCGGATACAATCCCATGCCACATGCTCTAGGATGACCCTGCTTGAGGAGGGAGCTTGGAGCAGATGACCCACTGTGGTCCCTTCCAACCTGACCCACTCTGTGATTCTGTGATTGTGTATCTGAAGGACTGAGTCTGCAAGATGCTGAACATCCCCCGCTGATGAGAGCAGCCAGGTAGTTATTTGCCTCAGCCTCTGGGATAATCTAGCCCAAAAAGGGAATGGAAAGTTCAAGAGCTTATTTAAGAGCTCTGTGCCCAAACTTAGCTCGTGCAAAAGGAATCTGCAGGCTGAGCGAGTGCAGCCTGCTGCACAGCTCTCTCTCCTCATTACCCGCTGGGATGAATTGAGGAGTATCCCAGCCTGAGGAGCAACTGCACCTGATGAAACCAAAAGGAAATTGCCATGCACAGAGTAGCATCTGCTGGATTGTGTAAATATGCAACATGCTTGGGTATGCAGACCAGCCGTGGGCAGCAGGACTGCTAATCCAACGTGGAGCACAAGGAGCAAAAGAGAGCTGGCTGTGCTCCTGCTTGTGCAGCCCACGGTGAGGCTCATCTCCTCTGCTGTCGTAAGGTGCAGCTGGCTCGTGGTCACCTTGCTGGCCACCAGGACAGCCAGAACCTTCTTTGCAGAGCTGCTTTCCACCTGGCTGCTCCCAGCCTCCACTGGTGCACAGGGTTGTTCCCCTAGGGGCAGGGCTTTGCATTTCCCCTGCTTGACTTCATAATGTTCCTGTTGGGCCACTTCTCCAGCCTCCTTATGTCCCTGTGCATGACTTAGTACCACTGGTGACCTCACTGATGGGGCAATCTGTCCTGTTAGGTCATGTTCCTGAATCAAAACCTGACAAACTCTTCTAGCTGGACTCTGAACCACTGCCCAACACTCTGGTAATGCAGCCAGCTTTCCATTCACCTTATATCCCACTCACAATAATTAGGGCATGCCCTATCAAGCATAAACTTTACATATGAAGCCACCATGGTCAGGAAATGAAAATGTATCTGCTTTTCCTTTTGAATGCAGCTATCCCTGTTTGAAAGAGAGTCATCCCTCTTCTCCACTGCTATCTAGACATGCAAAATGATTCAAACTGCTGATCCCATGAGAAACAGCAAATGTCATCACAAACATCACAGGAACAATCCATTTGGCTCTGTAACAATACCTCTCACTAGTGAGGAGGAATAAATTTTATTTAATGAATTACAGATCAAAGGCCCTGAACCAATCCTCAGTATCACCTTGCTTATTACTTGGCCAGAGGAAAGACAATATTCCTGATACACTGAGATGTCTCTGTTTATCTGAGTGATCTAAAAGAGAGATTTGTAGTTGTTCCAATTCGATTCATAAAGAATAAACTGCGTGCTTGGCTATCTCCAAGATGAAAACCACGTGCAATGCACTGCTGTTAAATTGCTGATCACCTGCAGAGACAACGACCTCGATTCCGAAGCACCCTCTTAATAGCTAAGGCAAGAGATCCTCTGCAATTGCAGTCAAGAGTTCATTCTGTTTGCTAAGCCATTATGGTCATTATTCTAATTACCTATCGAGTCCTATTCATGTGTGTGGTGCTGCACAAAGACAAAGGGAATATTGTTTTTGTTGCTCAAAGTTTGCACTCTTAATCAAAGAAGAAGAGCATTCAGGCACCTAACAAATTGAGTGAGTTAGGGAGGGGAAGGAATTACCCCATGAATTAGCTAGGAAAAGTTTGTGAGGAAAATGTCTGGGTGAAAAACTGATATATTCCTGTCAATTGCCAGTCCCTATATTCCTGCAAAGTGGAGTGTGGGAAGGCTGAGTGTCTAATAGCCTCCTTCACAGGCAGTAATTCCTCTGGAATATGGTGACTGACTTGCTTGACATTTCCTCTGGCGTCAGTGGTATTAGAACCATCAGGCAATTTTTGGGAAGCTAATTTGTTCCTTTCTACTATATGTTGATAAGGAACAAAGAGACGTTAAGTGCTCGAATCTCAAAAATCCAGTATGATTTGGATGTAAATCTCAGGAATCTTTTCTTTAGAATAATGTAAGAATTTATACAATTCCCTTTTCTGTTTCATTAACAAAGTTTCCTGCTGGCAGTATCCAAAATAAATCTGAGGTCTGGCATAACTTATAGACATGACTGTATAGAAAAATTATTTTGTTAATTTAATCAATAATATGCCCATATATGGAAACCTTGTCAGAATGTAATTATACATCTGAGCAAATGTATTGCTACATGCTTCTTAGGAAGACTATTGCAGAGCAAAGCTGTGAACTTAAAAGGAACAGAGAGGCTTCAGATGCCCAAAATATTCTACAGTCTCTGTGCAGATGAAATTCCCAGTGCTAGTGTGCTAGGGCTATGAGGGCATTGTAACCCTCTTATTTATCAAAAGCAGCTATTTGGGAAATTTTTTAACTCTTTTTTAGGGTAGTGGCTGAGATTATGATGGTTCCCATTGACAAATCAGGTTCACTAGACAGGAGTCCCTTGGCTTGAGTTCAAATGAGTTTGTACCGTATTAGATGGCTTGGCCCAAGAGACTGGCCTATTTACTTTTGTCTGTATTCCTAACCTTTCTATTCCTGTTTTTGTCACCTACACGGCACTTTGGAGACAGTTCTGCTACCATGATTACCATGGCCACTTAGTGATGCTCAGCTTGGCTTTTTTGCAGTGCTTCTGCTGCACAGATAGTGACTACTCGCAGCAAGAGCCATGTGAGAGCCCACGGCAGGACAGCCCTTGTCCTAATCTGCTGCAGTCAGCTCAAAAGCTGAGATGGAGGATCACCATGAAGAAATAGCTGTGTTTTTATTGTTACATCCCTTCCCTTTTTCTTCTTCCCCCACCTATTTCTACTCCCCATACATCTAGGTCTTGGGAATAGAGTTAATATTTCCTGTTATTTTATCCAAGGTGTAGGTTAGACACACAGAGGCACGAG
The DNA here is from genome assembly GCA_013400955.1 of Drymodes brunneopygia. Taxonomy (NCBI): domain Eukaryota; kingdom Metazoa; phylum Chordata; class Aves; order Passeriformes; family Petroicidae; genus Drymodes; species Drymodes brunneopygia. The sequence goes on from VZTZ01024952.1 coordinate 1,638,621, forward strand.
CTCCTTCCCATGCAGGAGCCAGTTAGGCTAATTAGCTGCTGTGAACATGAGCTGAATGACTTTCAAGGTCACCTCATATCTGAGAATTGCTTTTGTGCTACATAAAGCTCAAACCTCCCAGCAGACTGTCTCGCTCTACCCCTATTTTCTGCAATTTTTTTTTTATTTGGCGAACCCAGCTTCCTTGTTACCCTGGATCATGGACAGTTGAATTCACTCATTCTTCAAGCTCAATGGAATGAAAGATTTGGGCCCGGAGTCCCGAGGTATCACAAAAAGCACGTAACAGCAGTGATGAGCACATTGCCTGCTCTGCTGTTTGCTGCAGGTTGAAGATCAGAGCTCCCTGTGGGTGTGATCAGCTCCTTCTGGAAGTTCAGACAAGATCTCAGGTCTATCAGCTTTTAAAAGGTACTTGTTATTTACCAGCACAAGCATTTAACAGCATGCTTCCTAAAACATGATTTTACCCCTACTCTTGATTAGTTTAAGAAGAGGAAATACCCTTATAAGAATAAATTAGTGAGAAAAAACTGAGCCCCAGGTGTAGTCTTATCTCAGACTCAGACTTTGCATACACTTATGGAGGTGCAAGCTACGGCACTCAAAGGAGAGCGCTATCTCAGAGTGGCACAACCGGGAGAATGTTTAAAGGCATGCACTGAGTGCTAACAAAATCAGCAGTTTGCTGGTGATGGTTCTGCTAATATGTTTATGCAAAACTTGTCCTTTGATTCTTCCAAGGCATGGGTAAATGCGTGCAAGCAGTGCTAATGATGAGTTACAGAAGGTGTCGATGACTCTGAGCCCTTATTTTACTGACAGTGCCATGCGTGTAGGCAGGCATCAAACCCAACTATCTTTTCAGGGAAGGCCAAAGGGCTGGGATCCACACTTGTGTTTAGGTTCTTACATCCCACACAGGCACTGACAGACAGACCTTCCCCACCTAACACCAGGCATGCTGTAAAGTTCATGTGCTTAGTCACCCAAGTCAGTGAGAAAAAAACGGTGTTTTCAGGGATGATTCAGACTTGAGCCACCCCTCAGAGCCACACGTCTCCATGCAGGAAACCTGCTTCAAATGGGCTCCCAACTGTGCTGCCACAGATGCCCAAGGGGAGCAAGTGCAGCTTTGGTACTTCACAAGACTACAAAGGAAGGTAACAGGTATGGTCCATAAACAAGCCTGGAGAGGTACTTTGAGGGATTGAAAAGCACTTCTGTTAGAAGCAGGAACGTGAAAAAAAAGATGCACCTGGAGGGTGCTTTACCTTCCAGGAGTGCAGAATAGAGACATTGGTGTAACTGCTCTATAATTTCCAACCCAAACCTGTGAGTTGGATGGTTGTTGAACCTTTGTTTCTACCTTTCAGACGATTCCATTCCAGTGTTTGAGTGTCTTCCCAAGGATGCGGGGGATTTTCATGCTGTGAAGAAGTTCATGCCCATTTCTTAAAAGACCACTGACTCCCATGCACTGTGTGTTCAGTTTTCCTTTCTTCAAACCACCTAGTGTGGAGAGGAGGAAAAAAGCACAAAAAGAGTTACCTGTAGGTAAAGCAAAGAAACTTCTGCAAGGCTTAACTCTTGATAGAGTGTATTTGTCCTATATCCACAGTTTAATTAACTTATTTCTAGAATTGTGCTATCCTGTTTTAGAGCAGACCAAAGCAAAAATTTATTTGCAGCTGCCTGCAGTGAGGTTACAAGTAAACTAATGATATAATATTTTCTCTTGGAATTTATTCTATGAAGATGACTCATACTGGACAGCTAAATGCCATCAGTGTTGTGTCAGCTTTTACTGACTAAAGTGTTTTTCCATATGTGATAGTGGACTGTTCTTATTAATGGCTGAGCTGTAAAATCTTGCTTTCCCTCTTATTTATGATACTGGAAAAAATCCAGTGTAGCACAGTACATATGTAAGTCATTACCCTCCCTCTAAGCTCCCCCCCAAGTATGGAATGTTACTGTATTTTAATATATTACAGAAATAAACAAATGTTTTACATGTGGGGGATGAGTATAAATCAGAGATGACTCAAAGGGCAAAGGGGTTTAACAGTGTGTGCTGTGCCTGAAAATCTCTGGAGCCCATTGCTGGTATTGTGAGGGGATGTGGCTGTGCTGATGCACTCTGCTTCTCCTCACTGCCTTGGCCACGTCCAGTTCTACATAGCGCCAGGCTTAGAGTTCAAGCGAGTTTTCAGGGCTGGTTTAAAGGGGTCAGGATACCTGATGTTTTTTTGTATCATGGGGTCTGTGTTCCTTACTGCTGCATCCCAAAGCCTGATGTGGAGAGCTTTGCCTTCCAGCCAACAGCTGCTACAGCACCTCCTCGGAGAGGCCCCATCCTTGGAGGCTCCTGATGGCCACATCCAGACCTTCAGTACTGCAGTCCCAACCTCAGTGGCTTCAGTCAGCCACTGTCGTGGTGTCCACATTTCTTCTCACTGAGACAAGTAAAGGAAGGTGGAGGTTAAATACAGAGACACTCCTGAGAATGCCTATACATTTTAGCTCTCTTCCCTTCTGGCCCCCCATGCATCACATCTCCCTTTCCATCAGTGGCCCAGTTTGCAGAGGAGCATTATGGAGATTTTCTTTCCTGAGGAGCTGTGACTTGAATGCCCTCACCCTGGGGAGTGAGCTGTCCCATGGCTGCTGGCTCCCACCAGTGACAGTGTGACTACCAAAAGGGCTGGAGTCTTTCGGAGAGCTCTTTTAGCCCCACCAGGTGCAGGACCGTGGCCTGTGCATCAGTGGGTGCCATCTGTGCTGGCAGTAAGAAGGGGCTGCTGAAAACTGATGGCACACACAATTTCCATCCTTCTGCCTGAACTCTTTCACCTCACCTCCCTCCACCTGTGGACAATTCCAAAGCTGTTCTCTGGGCTCATCAGCATAGCTGTAGGCACTGAATCCATGCCTAAACATGCTCTGTGGGTAAGGCTAACTTGGGCCATTAGACAGCTGGTTGGTGGCCACCCAAGCATTGGGTATCACATCTCCTACCCGGGAGATGTCCAAGTGCCCCTTTGCAATCAGGCCTTGGTTTTGCCATGCCAAACTCCTCAGCTCAAGCATTTATGCTTGGATCAATTCTCTGTCACACAGGGAGCGAGGAAAAGAAATCTTCCTGCTACAAGAGCATTTTCTTCCCTCTGGATCAATGCATACGGCTTCATTTGACATCAGTGGGAGCTCTGTCAGAGATCAAGAGCAGTAAATGGCCTAATGGAAAGAATAATAATGCTATCATGTGTACATACCACTTCTCATCCATCTTGTGGGTTTAAAGATCTTCCTCTTGGTGAGCTCACTGGTCATAATGCTCACCCTCAGCTAATTCATACATTTTAATTATCTTTTCAAAGGCACTATCAAAAATCAGGAGGGAAAAGGAAAAGCACAGAATATGCAGATTGCAGGCTGAAATGAGATGCTCTAAAAGTTGAGTCTTCCCTTCTAAGAAATATAATAGGCAATATAGTTTTAAAAAACCCAGTAACTTTTATTATAAGCTCCATAGTATAAAAACTATGATCCTGAGATTTAATTTCATCAAGCTGTAATGTAATACTTTATTGACCTCAAGCTGGTTTATACAGATTTTTTTCTACCTCTTAATTATAAGAGGCACATCTTTATAAGCCACTGGATTATTTACTAGTGCAACACTTTCATTGTATTTCAAGTTGGAAGAAAATCTATTTGTTGTGGGATTTTATTTTTCACAGTGTTTTTTTCCCCTGGATGTTGCAGCTTTGTGGGTACCTTTCATCTAATACAATATTAGCCTTCATGATGGGGCTGACCGCTTCCTTGATATTCACTTGAAGTTGGATAATAAAGTAGGGAAGAATAGGAAAGACAATAGAAATAGAAAAGCCTGCATATATGTGGCAGTTAATTTTCTAGCAGTAGCATCATCATGTTCCCCCCAAAACTGCTTCTCTGTTTGCTATTTCACTCTCGTTTTGATGAGTTGTGGTTCAATGGACACTTAAAATAATTATTGTTATTTTTTCCTTTTGCTTGAATAGCAAAAATATTCTGGCACTCTCACAGATTCATGGCCTCATTCACTTAGAGTTCACACAGAAGGGATGTAAAGAAAGCTGAATTACTTTCTATCTTTCTTTTGGCATCCAGCAAAATAGAAAACATCATCTTGTTCCTGTAAGTGGTCATTAAGAGGAAATTATGAGTTTCTTAATGGCATAATTAATAAATTCTTAAAAAAGAGGATGTAAAAATTGTGTGAGAGTGTAAAAATTAGAGAGGACTGATTTTCAAGGAATATTCTGTCTATGTCAAGGTATCACCATATACTCACATTGTGGAAGACCCTCTGCCCAATGAATAAATCATAGCCTGTATTGAGGAATCACAATATAAGTATTTGTGTCTCATTTCAAAATACACTAAAGAGCTAAAATTAAACATGTGCTTCCCCTCCCTCCGCTGATTTACCTCAGTCATCAATGGGGAAACAGAAGCACTTCTGTACATGACACAGGAAAACACAGAAACTGAGACTATTGATAGAAAATGATTTTAGGGTAATTGCTGCCTGCATTCAGTCTGCTCCTTGGAGATGAATGAGTTGTTATTAGCCATATGCTCAAATCTGTGATGAGTAAATCTGCCTTGTTTGCCTGGATGGAGAGAAGTCTCAGAGAATGTGAAGGGTTACAAGGAGGAAAGAGACATTTTAACATGAAACCTGCACCAGTGTACTGTGCTCCTTAAATAGAAGGGATCATTTCTTCTGTGGTAGGGAGGGTTTCATGCAGAAATTCTGAAATTTTAATAGCAGGCAATTGGGGTTTAATCCATTGCATGAACCAGTATACCAGAAGATGCTGTTCCACCAGAACAGTTGGGAAGAACTTGGCTTGTCCAGCAAAGTCTCAGGAGAAAGGAAAACATATTAAAATGTTCAATATTTTCCCCACCAACATTTGGGTGTTGGACAACACAAGGCAAAAAGCTGAAATGCCTTGTGAGCAGCTGCCTGCTGTGGTGGGGGGATGTGTGGCTCCATCAGATTCTTCATTAGGGGCCAGCAAAGATGCATGTCAGGTAGCAGGGACTCCTTGGTAGTTCGGAATTACTCAGAAAATGGGAAGAATTATTGAGACCGTACACCACTTTAACTCCTGCATTGTAACTCCTTTGAGCTCCCATTAATGAGCGAAACCAGCGCATTCCCAGTTTCTAGAGCATTCCTTCTTTTGCAGAGGTCAGGGCTGAATCTCACAGAGGTTAAGTGCCTTTCCCAAGACTGGAGTGCAGCAGCAATACAGGCTGTGGGGACTGATGATGAAGATAGGTCACGCAGCAAAACAATTGCAAGTCAGGAAAGGAATCTGGGCCATGGGGATGTTCAGACCCCTGCACAGCCAGGCGAATGCTAACCACGGTGGGAATAAGAAAGAGGACATTGTTCCTTCAAACATCTTGGGACTGAATGTTTTTTCAACACGGAATCATCTTCAGATTTTTTCAAAACGTGGTTCAGCACAAGGCTTTCCCAGATATCAGTGAAGGAGTTAATAAAAAGCAGTGAAGATTAATGAGCCTTTAGTTGACTTGAACTCTTTATTTCATAGTTTCATAAATCAAAATAATTTGAAAAAATAATGGATTCCATTTTTATCTGGAAAATAAAATCCTAAAAGAAAGAATTGAAAAATCTCAGAAAACATCCACCAGAAAGACATCATTATCCAGACTCCTCTAGGAAAGTATGAAAAAAGATAAGATCAAAGGTAGATGCACCAACTGCCTTGAACCATGTTTATACATAACATCTTCCATGTGTTCTGCTTTTGAAAGTAGATTAGCATTGGAAATGATTCAAAAACGTCTTCAAAATGAGCAATGCAGCTTTAGGAATACCAACATGAGGATGAGAAAATGCACAGAGAGAGGTTCAGATGTAGATTAAGGGCTGTAAGGGAAGCTGTTGTAAAGCCCTGGCAAGTTAAAGATGTTGGGGAAGACATCTGGACACAGGGAGTTGCTTTGTCACACAAGAACCTCAGCTATGAATAGAGGGAACCAAAAAGGGCAGACCAAGGAGAAAGAGAATTATGCTGAGATTCTGGCAGAGAGAAGTGGAAAGAATCTTAATATAAAATCTCTTACTCATTTTATGTTATGTTTCGGGTGTGCAAGAGGGACAGAATATGCATTTGACTTAGCTTTTAATACACTTTTTCCTTTTTTGTTCCTCTCATGTCACAAAAATGCTCTTATTAACGGGCTAAGATAAGCCTGGGAAATGAGGGTACTTACCTTCTGCGTGGAGCCCAGATGTAGTGATGGAAGCAAAGGGAACCTGCCAACAAATCCTTGAGGCCAGGATTCACTGGAGTTTTCTAACTTCTACACGTGTCACAGTGGCTCATCAGTGGCCTGATTTCACTGTAAGATTCCAGTGTGTTAGATTATGAAAAGAGAGTGTGTATAAGCCTCTCTGATGATCTCATACACACACTTTAGGTTTCTTTGTTGTGTAGGAAAGAGAAGGAGGTGACAAAGGAAGATGTCAACTTGCATGAGGCCAATACTCAACACTTCCTCAGCTGATTTTGACCAGCAAAGTTGTTTTTGCTCCATTTGAGAAAGCTGAAGGGAATGTGTCCCAGTGCAGAACAGATCCTATGGAATGGTAAATATGTTGGCATTCAAAATACACTTGAAATACAACATGCCAGACCTACTGTTCAAAGAAGTTACAGGTCCTGCCTCAGCCCACCCCCTGAGTCCATGTTTTGCTTTGAGTCCCACTGAAATCAATGCCCCTTTGAACTGTACTTTCCAACACTTTCAAGAAGCACAAAAGCTTAACCAAAGTAATGGCACTATGAGCTACATAAATCTTAAGCTTGGATCTATAGCCTTTCTATATGCAGCTGTATAGATGGGAAAATTTCTTTTGATGCCTGCAACTGTGTTGCAGCACACCAACATTTAGAAATTGCACCTCCTGATTTATTGCTTGAGTGAATTTCTCGGTTGCAACAGAAGGCACAAAGGAGCCTTTGCAGATTCTGGCCAGTCTGAGGACTCGTCTGGTTGAACTTCTGCTGCTGTCAGTGCTGGGAGAGTTGCCAGTGATGGGCAGGTGGCAAGACACCCGGGTGAAGACGGGATCACTCGGACTGCTGCAGAGTAGGTGCATAATGCTGAAAAGCTTCAGGGGAAAGCAAACTGCAGCCTGGCTCCAGCATGGGGATGCCTCACCCTGCTGTGCATTCAGCTGTATGGTCTGGCACCTTGTGCAAGTGACTGGGCACGGGCTCCAGCACGTTCCACTGACACTGCCCTGTCTGCCCATGGGGTCATGTAACATTGCATCAAAATCATCCCTATCATTTCCTTTCACGTGCCCCTGCAAAGCTCATTCTTCACATTCTGCCACTCCCAGATCTCCTCCAAAGCTCTGACTTTCTAGGTTTCTCATCCCCTTGAACATCTGCCTTTCATCTGGTTTTTCCCCTATATGTATTATGTTTAATTTTCTCAGTGAATGTCACTTTGTTATTTTTCAGCTGGTATGTTAAGACTCCGTCTATCACCACTGGTGTTTGCAACAGTAATGTCTGGGAATCTTAATAAACCAGAGTACCAAACACAACCACTTGGGTTTGTAGGAACGTCTGAGCTAAGGAAAAGGGGAGGCAAACACTTTGCCCACAGACACAAAGGTGGTCTCAGACTGTGGTGACACACAGAGCATTGAAGTTTATACCTGATCTGCAAAGATAAAGTTAGTCATCTGTTTGAAAAGAAAACAGCAATAACAGTACTGCCCCCAGCCCTGATGTTTGTATAAACGTGCATCAGTAAAGATGAAAAGCAATACGGATAGAAGAAGAAAAGGCATCCCAATGAGAAGTGCAATTGGCATTTCAGAGGCTGCTTTCACTTTTAACCTGTGGGTTCTAGAGATGAATGCACTTTAGTTGATGTAATAAGAGATGACTTGTGCTGAGTGGACAAGTTCGGTGGTGTGCAGAGGAGCTGAGTGAGGAAGAAGCCCTGCCCAAAGAAGGTAGTTGTTCAACCTGACATCACTCCAGGCACCCACAGCTGACATTTAAATCAAACATGAGCCCTGGGCTCTCACTGAGGCCACCAGAACTTTTCTAACGTGTGCTGGGATTTGGTGGGGATGCTTGGAAATTGGGGCATATTTATAGAGTACAGGTTCAAACTGCTCCACAGTTACCTTGTCTGTCCACACTTCAAGGTGTTGCCCACTGAAGGGCCTGGATCTGTCATTCCCTCTGCATGGGAATCCTCTTTTCCCCTTGGAGAGGACCATTTTCCCCAACTCCATTTCAGGGTGCATTTTCATGTCTTTAACTATCCTCTTAACCATCATAAACAGCGGGTAAAGTGTGGATTTTAAAACAGCTCTGGTGTATCTCTTTTAAAAATACTTCTTCCCTTCTCTCTACACCTTTCACATCTCTTTCTTCGCTAGCTGCAGTGAACAGTCAAGGGCAAACCCAGTTTCATGGTCTTGGTATTATGCATGGTAGGCTGGAGAGCAACAGCTTTCTGAAACAAGTCTAAATATGGAAGTTCTCATGGGAAAGGGAGGGAGAATGCATCTGTAGCAAAAAGGAAAGCTAGGATGAATGAAAAATGAAACACCAGAGGTGATTTCCTTATGGCAGGTGAGTACTTGCTTAGTTTAGGACAAAAGGAATTATTGTAAAATCCATTAGCAAGTGTGTTCTAACTGCTACCTCTTAACATTAATATTAAAGAATATATTTAATTTCATTTTATATTTATATAAATATTTTATATCTATATTACATTTATATTATCACATATTTAAAGGTATAGCTCAGACTGAAATGAAGACTAATGAGGAGATAACTTTGCTCTAGCTGGCTAATCTGTACTAAAATAGTTTCCCTTGTCTAGATTAAGGTCACAGGTCCATGACTGCAAGCAGTCGTAGCAGCTGATTGAGTTTCCCTCCTCAGCTAACCTGCAGTTCTGGTTGCATACCTACTCTGAACTCAACACAACACTGAATTCACATAATTTCCCAAAGGGGACCCTTGTGCAAAATCTGAGTCACAGTTCATGTTAACCTGTACAAAACGAGCAGTTGCTGTGGCCTTGGCTAGCATTCTCAGCAGAAGATCTGCTAATTTTTGTGCCACAAGTATGCCTCTTGATGCCGTGACGTCTAGGTTTTGGATCACTCATCAGTCCTTTGATCCTTTAAGAGTCACAGAATCTACGTGAGGCACTGCTGATAGGCAGTCTGAATAAAGCCCCTTTCTCTGTCCAATCTGACTGGGCTGATGTAATGCACAATAGGAGCCAGCACCTTCACGAGATAGGAATCTAGGAGCGGCTTATGTGGCTAAGCCTTATACCAGACACTGCCCAGTAATGCCGACTGGATGGGGGAATTAACTGGAGGAACAGTCAAGGCTCTTTGATTAAGGGGTTGCATCAATTGTTACAAGATATATTTGCAATAAAGATCTGTGGTTCCTGCTAGTAGGTCGGTATCAGTTGTGGCTTAGAACACTATCTTGCCATCTGTTCTTGGCAAGAGTTGTACAATCCTTTCTTTCAAGTTGCAGATATTATTACACTTACTCAGCCTTTGTCAGCTCAGGACTTGACCATTATAATGCTCCCTGCAGGATGCTGCTCGCTGTGACCATCTGGAAAAAGAAGCTAGATCAGTATACAGCTGCTTGCTTATTCAGTAGCATTTCATACCACAAATGTCTTGCACATCTGCCTTGTCGTCTGCCCCAGCTATTCATCCGAGGGTGTGGTGGGAGGTGCTGCTTTGAACCTACACAATGCTGTGCATGCAGACAGAGCTATGCTAAAGGAACACTAGCCTGTAAAGTGAGGCAAAATTTCTAGTTTGGAAGCTTAGGAAGAAGCCTCTGGAGTTCATTAAACATAGGGTAAAGGAGTATTTACACCTCCTGTCTTAGGCTACATGGACACAACCAGTACCCACCAACTAAATTTCTAACTAATTCTTCCTCTGAACTGCCCTCAAGTCAGATTGCTGCGACATCCTCCAGGCACTGTGATGCAGAAAGGATGGTGCCCACCAAGTGAGCAGCTGTTCTATGTTTTGTTTCTCATTATCCAGTGCACAGCCCACTGCCCCACTGACCACACATTATCCAAGCCTTTCTCAGGGGCAGATTCGTTCCTTTCCTCATGGTCACTTCCACATCGCTCAACACTGCTATGCAGTTGTTATTCCATTTATTCTCACAGACTCGCTTGTGCAGGAGATGGTGGTTATGTCTTCATCTTGCCTGTCTGTGGTTGTTACATTCTCCTGGGGTCTCACCTGCTTTGAGCATGTTTCACCTCTCATACCAAACCTTCTTCCTGCTGGTGGCCAGTGTCTCTCAATGCACGAATTGAGGGCATGGTGCCTGTGTGTCCTGGCTTTTTGACATTCCCCTGCCTGTTGTCCAGGCTGCTTGGAGGAGGTGCCCACCTCAATGGCAGAGAAGACAAGCAGCAGCACAAAATACAGGAGGTCATGGTGAAAGCATCTGAGAACTAGGAGCCTTGCAAGGAGAGCAAGGGAAAGAGGAACAAAGACTATTACTGAACTAAGGCCACAGGCTCTGCCCTCTGTGGTACTGCAGAGGCTGCACCAAGGACTAGGAGAGGAGGCTGGGTGAAGGATAAACAGCTCAAAGGCTGGCAAACAGTCTGGGTTGGAAAGGTTAGGAGACCAGGAGAAGGAGGCATGGATGAAAAAAGAAACAGCAGAGGCTGGGAGAGGCTGGAGCATGTTCTTCACCATGGTCTTGGACAAGAACCACCCTGGCACTCCTCTGTTGGCAAGAAACAACCTTGAAACTCACCCATGAACTGTGCTATCACCCTCATCTTCTTGCTCGTCCAAAGATCAGATGGCAACCTATCTTTACTGTCAATTACTCCCTCAGATCAAGTGTCTGAGTCACTTCAAGTCCCGGAGGATCAATCTACCACAGACCACATCTAACGTGCTGGCTTTTCAAGGCAGATCTGACCTGTGGAGGCAAGGTAGAAGTTAAAATTCAATTCACAGTTGAAAACCTTTGGAGCTGCTGCCATACTGTGAGTTGTATTTTCCTGGGTAGTGTTCATGCAAGTCGTAGCAGCGATGAACGTGCAGCTCCCCTGTGCATAGCTACAACTGCACGAGGACATCACACAGTCTATTTGCACAGCCCGTTAGCTGCATAACTGGCCTTTTGTACACAAAATCTCTGATTCAGCAAGTTCTTTAATCATGTGTCCCACTTTAAGCACCTCTCTGAAAATTGGGTCTTATGTCACATACCTCTGAAAAATCAGTTTTTGTTGCAATTTGTGGCTTTTTCTGTCATTTGAGCTCTCTTGCTGGGTTTGTATGAAATTCCGTGCCTGAAGCAGAACATCAAGGAAACATACAAGTTCTTATAAATGATTGCGTTTGTCACAGTTATCTTCCTACGGCTCAAAGGGACACATCCCTGGTTTTAATTTTTTTCTCCATTATCGCCCCACAAGAAAGGACTACCCCTGTAAAGTACAAAAGTCTGCTTCTAAACCTACCCCCAGCCTGAGGGTTTTTTCCTCTTTTTGGTTGATGAGAATACATCAGAAAAAGCCATATTTGAAAGGATCTATTTACTCCTGTATCTTCCCTTAAACTCCATAAATTGCATGGGCACACCATTCAGCTTCACAAGTTTGTTTGCAAATCACAAACACCCTAAATTGGCATGATCCCACAAAGCCTACCACGCACTACATCCAAACACATGGCAAGAAATTTGTCCAAATAACAAGTTTATCTCTAGTTCATGTGCGCAGATCAAGATTAGTGATTCAGTGATGCCTGCTGAAAAATGGGGAAAATTATCTGTCTTATTAAAATCTAGAAGTTTTCCTGTGCATTTGGAGACAATATTTTTTGGCTGGAGTTATCTAAACTGCATCTTGCCCTCCTACTCCTAGCAATGTGCATGACAGACTTCACTGCTGGCTTCCACAGGGATGATTGATTGTATTTGGTTATCAGAGAGCGTGTTCCTGGGTCTCAGGAAGTCTGTGAAGGCAGACAGCACATGGCTCCCCTGGTGACTTGGAGAGGATGCATATGCCAGTTTTGATGGAAAGAAACCATGACCTCTCTTTTTGTCTTCAGAAATTTTACAGATCTGTCCACAGAAAGTCAATTTGGGAATCAAATAACCTTTGTGTTTTCTAGGTTGCAGTCTGAATAGGCAGAGAAGGAGGAAGCCACTGTCAATAAATGCAAAGCTAAAAATAGGAAGGCCAAAAGCCTCATCTGGGCTCTGGAAAAATCCTTAAGGTGGAAGTAAGAGTTATTTATAAGGCTGGGAGCTGAGAGGGGAGAAAGAGGTCAGTAGAAGACATTACATTAGTTACATAGTTTGGGTTCCAGAAATTACTTTCTGTTTCTGGTGCACACAGCATCATTAGGCGGTGTTTCTGCTCAAGCCCTGGGTCCTAGCTGCTTTTTGTGCCAGCATGTCATGCCATGCCAGGAAGCAGGTTTCTGGGCATTCCCAGGATGTAAGAGGGACAGGGCTCATGAGCTGCAACGCCAGTTTAGAGAGCAGGGATTCTTACTTGCAGATACATGGTTTGCAAAAGCACTTTTTGGAGCCTGAAAGCAGGTCAAGCTGCTTCCACAGGCACGGTCCTAACTGGTAGGTAGTTTGATGGAATCATAGACAGATGTAAGCCTGGGGTGGAGTAATCTTCTCCAAACTGAACTGCAAAGGACTGAGTTTTCTAAGTTTGTTATCTAGGATGTATCCAGACATCTCCACAATGGAAGATGAGCTTTGAGGATTGGTACTGACTTTGGCCATGTACAATTAAGCAAATAGTACAGTGCAACAGGATCAGATGCTGGAAATTTGACATTTACACGATATATATTGGTCTCATTCTAGTCTCATCCCATTAGCACACCAGATGTGTCCTAGGGAACACCTTTTCATTGAGCTTTATCAGCAAAGGATCCAGCTGGTGCCTCTGAGACTACTCCATGATGTGAACCCTGAAGGAAAGTGGAGGTGCCATGGGGATGCATTTCAGAAACACTCTCACATTGCAAACAAAAACTCTGTCGTAGACACATCCTTAGGTTAATAATTTTTATACACCCGAAAGAGCCACCATGATCCCTACCCCTGAGTCTGCATAGTCCACTGAAAATCTGAGGTCTGAGACAAAACCAAGAAGATTGACTTCATTTACACTTCTAAAATTTGAAAAATGAGTAAGTTTTCACCTCACATTTTCAAAGGAAATAGAGGGAACATTTCTTTCACAAGAGATCACACACTTCTTTTTTTTTCTATCTTTACTCTTAAAGGTAATAAAATATTTGGCTATTAGCCAGCACAAACAAATTCTGCATTATAACAACTATTACAATTTTATTTAATGAGAAGTCTTGGGCAAGCAAAATAACAGATGGCTATTCCAGCCTAATGTAATGTAATAGAATATAAATGACCAGTAAGTGTGTATTTAAATATCTCCTCTTGGGCATATTTTAAATTGGCTATTTACATTAATTCTGAGTTAAATTGCTAGTGAATTTCACGAGGAATTTAATCTAGTTTGCCATATATGAGAAAGAATGACAACAGTTATACAGGAGATGTGTCCTGCCTGGTGGTCGAAGTGGACCTCCTTGGCTGAGGAAAGACACCTCTGAAAAGTTGTCTGTGCAGAGGGACATCAGAAGGAAATGTTGGGACAGTGAGCACCTGAATGAAATAATTGACAGCATCCCATGGAGGAGCACTAACACTTCAGAGGCCTGATTCACTCCTTGCCCACACAAAACAATTGCACCGGCACAAATGCGGGGCAGCGAATTGCAGCGTGGAGCTGGGAAGGTGCACCCGGGGCCGGGGCCGTAATCACTTAAATGGGCTTTGCTGCATGAGGAAATGAGTGAGATAAGGAGCAATGAGGTGGAAATGTCTCTCGCTGAGGCTGAGGCTTGAAAAGCAGCGGCAGTCCTTCAGCAGCTAATTTAACAGTCATATTGCATATCAAAGGGACCCACTGACTTTTGGAGTGCACAGAATAAATAATTGATACCTCACCAGGGGGACTATCACGTCTCAGCCGTCAAGCTGATGGGAATTAGCCTCATTGGAGGGGATGTTTGCAAGGCCAGACCATAGGCAATGCTGTTGATAAGCAATTTGGCTGTGACATAATGCAGAAGTTAACGACATGTCAGTATTTTTTATACCGTTTTACCCTCTGCTCTTCATTAAACCCTTCCAGTGTCTGAAAAGTCATTTCTTTCCAGTTACCACTGCAGTTGTTGGGGCCCTCTGACCCCAGCAGCCTGGTCACAAGGGTGTCATGACATTCCTGCTACAACAAAACAGCTCTCTGACAAGCATATAGGGATGAGAGACACTGCACAGGTCACTTCCACAGCGGAGTTTCTTGGATGTTTCTGCACTTGGGAACGAAAACACTAAAACTATTTTCTAAAATAAAGGCTCAGGGTCGGGATCCTGGTAGTGGCACCCCAGAAACAGGATGGTTCAATGTCACCCACCAGTTTGTACATAAGGACATGACTTTGGATGGGAAAACTGGCTGTACAGCCATCAGCAGGAAAGCCTGTAACCAGAGGTTCCATTTGTATTGGCCTGGGGACAAACACTCCACCAGGAGAAAACCCATTGCAAACCATTTGGTCAGAGTCAATGCCTCGCCACTTGACTTAGAGTCTAGATGAGGGATGTGAAAATAACCTGGGAGTACTACAAAAACTGCAGGGAATAGCTGTGAACTGGGAAGGCAGTGAGCGAGGCTACTCTGTGAAATGGCTGCATGTCTTGGTCTGATTCTACACTCCCATGCTCTGGATCTGTCTGCATGCACCTAAAAGTTAGAAGAGAGATTTTGCCAGACACTGGAGCCAGCAGAAAAACAGACTGAGGTGGATGTAAGTCCACCCCACATCTTTATCAGCTATCCCTGCAACAGGAAAAGGAGATTTAACAAAGCTTTTATTTCTCAGAGACAGGCTATGAGACCTGAAAGCTCCTGAGTATCACAGTGATGACTGCTGAGACCTTTTAGGGATACAGAGCAAAAGTACTCTCTATCACCATATCAGGGGGCCAAAAGATTGTAGCACCTCTTGCTCCCATCTCAGCAGTGCAAGCCCTTGGAACACAGTGTCCTGCTGCAGTCAACTCCCAGCTCTGGCCCCAGCCTGCAGCTGTTCCTTGAAAAAAACAGCCCAGGTCATTGGTTCCACCTGGGACTGGGCAAGAGCTTGCCCCACAGCCTGGCCCTGCATGCCATGCATGCCTCAAGCCCCCTGCAATCAACAGGGGGGCAGCTGCGGGGGAAACCGGGTCAAGCCTGTCCCATTAAGTGCTAATGAACAGGCTGGCAAGAGAGGGGGTTGTTTTTTTGGCTTCCCCCTGAGAGGGAGCCAAACGTAACTAAATATGAAGACAAAGGTGAGCAGGTCATTCCTGCTTTTGGCAGCCCCAGGTCATTCCCCTGGTCACAGCCTAGTGCCGAGAAGGGAGCAGGGCGAAGCTGCTGCACTTGCCCAATGTCAATCAGGGATGGGGCAGGGAAAGGCCATGAACACATTCATGTTGTCCCCAGAAGACAGGCTGTGCTGTGCTGCACATCACCTCCAGTAACATTTGAGCTGTGCCTTAAGCTTTGCAGGCCTTAAGCCCCCTTAAGGAGGTTGATATTTTAGAAACATGAAGGTCTACTTAAAAAATGGTACTGTGGCTGGAATCTGGATATGTCCACAAGACTTAAATCCATGGGAATCACCACTGCAGTCTGTACTGCTTTCAGAATCCTGGAGCTAAGGTGGTAGCAGTGATGCAGATTGCCTGGCATTACATAGTAATAAAAAAATTATTGGGAAATTGTCACCTTATTAATGAGCAAAACCATTTTACCAAAGTTTCTGGGAACCTAAATGCCATCAGTGAATATATTCTCACCAATCCTCTCTTTATTTACCTCTGTACAGGTGAAGAACTAAATAAAAATGAGCCCTGGGAAATAAAGTGACTTACTCAAAGTCATACAAAAGACCTGCTGCTTTGCTTTTGGCATTCAAACCAGGTACACATGTTGGGAGCGGTCTCACCCCATATTCCTTCTCTTTTCTTAGAAAGAGGGTGAACTCTCTGGAGGTGCTTGTGTCTTCCCTTTTATGGCAGATACAGACTCATCTGGGTACAGGGGAGGCACTGGAGACAACTCAGCCTTTTCTGAGAAACTGTCCAATACCTTTATAATGATATTAATCGCCATTCCCAACTGTGCTATTCAGTCTCGGATCAGGATTTAGCATGCTTGCATTTCATAATCTGCCTCTGAATTCTAAAATAATCCACCACAACCACTGTAGTAGACTCTTCAAATTAAAATGCTGTTTAACAGGAAAATGAATTTCTTAAAATGTATTGCAAAATCAGAATTACCCATAAAATAAAATAATTTTGATGTGACATATCTGGCTGTAAATTTGCCTTGCAACAGAAATATTCATAATTACAGTAATTTGCAGCTCAGCCTCTTACTGTAGTTACATGATCCCGTAATTGCTGAGTTGTCTGCAAAGCGCTGGTTGTGCTAGCTAAACCAGTTTGCTGCTTTAAAGGAACAGACTCTGAGCCAGCTCCAGTGCATCCTGAAGCCATGGAAAACTTCCTAGAGACTGCAGAGAACAGTGGGCTGGACCTTCAGCTGGAAGGGAGGGTATTCACTCTCCTGCAGATCTGTGTCAGTAACATTTGTTCAGAAGTGTGGAATACTGGGATGGAGACAGATATTGGTAAAAATTGTGTAAAGCAACCTCTACTGTAAATCACTGCATCTTATCTGAGCAGTTCTGGGTTTATGCCAACACAAATGGAAAATACTCTGGTCAACGTTATGGATGAAGCTTTGGCTTGTAGTTAGGATACCAAGCCGTTGATTTCCTCAAATTCAAAAATGAATGTTTGTTGCCACTTTCTAGGAGACACAGTTAGGAGAGGAGTAATTCAATAAATACTACTGCCAGATTAGTATAAGCATACCCCCACAAAAAACATTGAGTATTTGAGCTCAGCTGCAAATAATGACCTTGAAAAGATAGTTTGTTTCTGCTGATTACATAAGAAATGGCATAACCATTGAGGTATGGCATACCATGGAGGTAGCTTCTCAATAACACCAGTAAGCAAAGAACTTGCACAGGAAAGGAGAGACTGAGGTTCAGGTCCTTGATCCCAGGGCAGCATCTGCATTTAATTTTTAAAAAGAATCCTAACATTCTCTGTTCCTAAACCCTGAACCTTTAAAGTTGCTCTCAACTAGTTCTACCATCTTGCTTCCATCAACCTGTGTTCCAGGAAGGTTTATATTCGGCAAGAAGAGAGACTGGACCACTGTGGAACTGTGTTATCTCCTGGGATGTGGACATTCTAG
Source organism: Drymodes brunneopygia (assembly GCA_013400955.1). NCBI lineage: Eukaryota > Metazoa > Chordata > Aves > Passeriformes > Petroicidae > Drymodes > Drymodes brunneopygia. The sequence goes on from VZTZ01024952.1 coordinate 1,656,165, forward strand.
GCTTGGACTCCTCTAGACTGAAGTCCAAAGGGATTTTCCATTGTCTAAGAAAGCATTCTTAGTATCAAGCTGTCAGAGGCAAGCTCTGCTGCATGGTCAGACAGTATGTAGTGCTGTAATAAATAACAGATAGGTTTTGGGTTTTTTTAAGAATTAAACCCTTTTTTAAAAAATAATGAATACTACGACTTAAGCTATCTTTCTTCTGGTCTGCAAAATTAATGTTACACTCCATCTCATATTTTATAACACTAGAAAAAGAGAAACTTGCAAGGGATAGGTTTTTTTATTCTTTGGCCAATGTTGTAGCCATGCCTGTTTAGTCAAATTTATTGAGCACAGTGTTTGAATGATAACTCCTCTATTATTTAATGCATGTCAGCAATGATCACCCACTTACGAAGCACTTATTGCAGCCAACAGCACGAGGTTCCTTCAAAAAAATTCTGTGATCAAGGTTGGCCAGGTACCAACCTAATTCAGCTAAGAGACATAACCACAAAGGACTTTCTGCTGTGCCTGGGGAAGAAGCAATTAAAAAGCTACTTTACCCAAAAGCTCAGGAGAGTCCCGTGACACAGTGCCTGTTAGCAGCCTGAATCCTGCTGCTGATGGGATGTCTGCTTGGAAATGCCCTATCCATCCAGGCTCATACATTATAGCATTTAATTATGTTCACTGTAACTTAATACCTCCTACAGCAAGCAGGCTCATGGCACATAAAAATACAACCAGCTCGTGTGGATACTCATTGCAGTGAGGATCCCTGAGTGGTGTGACACAGTATTTTATACTACAGGTTTTGAGGCAGCTGGTTACAAATACTGGTATTATTAGAGAAATAAAATGTGGCCATTCAGCTTGTGCAAATCCTTTCAAAGACTGTTTCAGTATCTGACCTCTGAAAGGAGAGTTCAGATGCACATACTGCACCTTTTCCCTTTTCCCTGGGCCAAGCAAGGAAGCTGCCAGTCAGGCTTTGCCCAATAACTTTAAGGAGTTTGTTCCTCCTTCTGGCCTCGTTCCACCAGGCTTTTCTCATAATTACTGTTTAACTAGGCCTCTGTCACTGTAGTTTGAACAATGCTTTACATTGCTGACCTTCCTGCATAGGAAGGAGTCTGACTTCAGAAGCCAACAGCTGGACCTGGGATTTGGGATTGTTCATCTCCACACTGCAATGCATGTCTTCCTCTGAAATCTGTATCTGGAGCTGCTTGTCCTTCTCCCACCTCATCCCTAGCAAGCCTTCATCTCCTCCTCACCAGCTCTGGGGGCCAAGTCTGCAGCAGATGGGAAAGAGAAAGATAACGTGAGATTGTGGTTGCTGCCAGTTGTCCCTGCAGCAATGGGAGCTGCAGGGAGAACTGCTGCTGCTGGGGGGGCCAGCTCCATCCTGGCCAGTCTGTCCTCTGCAACCCAATGGCAGCTGCATCACTGCAGCATGTGTGGCCAGTCTACAGCAGGCACTGTGTCACTTTCCTTTTAACAAACAGGCCAAGGAGAAGGGACCTGCAAGTCTCTTTCAACCTGCAAGCCCAAGAGCAAATGATTGTCCAATGTTTCCTCTGGAAGTAATGGATTGCAGTACAGGAATATCAAGACAGAGTGTCTGGTGAAGCTGCCGTGAGGAAAATCACCCTTCCCTCCTCCTGCATGCACACCATCCCAAAATAAATGTTGATGCCATCAGTAACCAGAGCAGTGTGCCAGCTAATGGATCAGCAGCAGGAGATGCACTGCTACCATCTCAACAGAGAGACCTGTTGGAGTAGAATTTAATTCAGCTCTGTTCCTATTCTCAATTTTTTTGTTTGTTACAGGTAGGTCTTTGGGGTGGCAGAAATACAAGTACTACTTTCTGGTTGGTTCTTCCATCCTCTACCCCATCTCTTTTTTATTTTTTAACACATACCTCTCTGCAGTTTTTAATTTTAAGTACCTTTCTCCCACCTAAAGAGCTGACAGTACTGATTCCTGGTGTCTAACGTAGTGGTTCCTATACAGGGAGACACTGGTCCCTAGAGAGATGGAGCCACAGTCCACAGACAAGCTCTGCAATGGGTCCCATGCTGACCTTCAGCATATGATACCAAGGATCTATCCTCTCAGCAGTTTTCTTGACTATGTTCCAAATTTTGGACCAATTTTATGCTATCATCTTATATAATCTATTTTTCCCCTCTCTTAAAAAAAAAAAAACCATGACAAGAGGGTTGTTACATCAGTAAGAAAGAGCAGTAAAAACATCGACTTTATGGAGTCTTCTGCCCTGGGCTGTATGTTTTGTAAAGCATTTTTTTAATCAGTGCCAGGCTGGGATTATGAAGTGTGATAACCAGATGCAGATAATCTGCAAGTACAAAGCTGAATAGCTGGACAGTGCAAATGGCATTGATTTTTGTCATACTTAATGAGAGTTATTATTCTGACCTTCACGCTTCCTTAACCTTCAAAGTAGTGTGTGGTGTTTTATCTCAGTGGCTACCCGGGCCCATACTGCTTCTGTCCAAGACTACAGAAATTTTATCAGTAATTTCAAAGGGCACGAGCTCAGATCAATGGTGTCAAATACCAATTGCACCATAAAGCTATTCTCTTGGGCAAATTACCTGAACAGGAGTCCCCTGAACAGGAAGAACCACAGTACATGTAATGGCACCAAATATTTGCCCTATGACTTCACGTGGATCAGCATGTCCATCATAGTTTTCACAGCTAATGTGGCAGCAAGTAGATGCTCAGCCAGGCTCATTTCCAGGTGTCTGTTTCCTCTAGATTGAAGCCAAAGTCCAGATCTGTTGGCAGTGACTCTGAAATGTCAGTAGAGCTTATGCTTCTGTGGCCAAAGGTAAATTGCGTCATTCTTCTTAATGAAATGTTCCTTAATTGCCTCTATTGCTTTATATAGCGTGTTTAATAAATATACATTTTATAACGAGATTACAGAAAAAGAGAGTTGCCAATACAATTACATAATCTTGCAAATACTAAACCTGAAATTGCCTTTTGCTTGCTGTTCTTCAGCACATCTTTTCTTTGTGTCCTCTATAGCTGACAGAATAGTGTTTGTTTAAAAAAATATGTGACAGAAAACACCATGGGAAAAAATGTATTGTGAAATCTCAGCCAACCCGGGGGAAGGCTCAAGCTGGGACTGTCAACACACACAATCCCAATTCAATGTCTGCTCTTTGCAGCAGAAGAAGGCAGTGCAGAACTAAGCAGAAATTAATTAGAAGACTGAAATGAAAGAACAGAGCAAATTTTATTCCTTTCTAATCCCAACCCAAATATGGTTGGCAAGTATCTGTCTACTGTATAAGGATATAGTTTCACTTCATAGTTTCTACCTAGTGAAAGCTATAAACTGTCTCACAGTGAAGTTATCATTTTTTTGAAAGCCCAAACAAAACTCCTACTGATTTCAGTGGAGCTAGGCTTTCGTTTCATAAGCTTATCTTCTGCTATTTCAGCACTCTAAGAAATCAACATTAGTTTTTGGGTTTTTTTCAAATCCTGCATTTCTTGGTCCGCATATTTCAACTAATTCATCATAAACACTGTGAACATACAATGTGATGCTATACATTTCTCAGAGTTGTTCATTTTACTGCTTGCCCCTCAAGAGACACACTAGATAAACCAGACAAAAGGCTACCGTATACCTCTCCCCAGTGTAAAACAAGACCAGCTCTTAAATTGACTTTCCTGATTGGAGATGGATCTTGGGATTGATGAACTACTCAGGGCTTGAAAGTACCCACAGGCTCTGCCTAAAAATACCTCTTTGTTTGGCTTGGTTCCACCAGAGAAAGAAAAATCGTGCCACACCCCAACAGATTCACTCACATCCATTTTAGATGCTTTGGACACTCTCCAAATCAAAGTAGTTTTGCTATTGCTAAGGAAAGGTTTTTACCTTTGATTATGAATTGGAAACATTGCTATGAAGTAAAGCATTAAAAAAAAACCCGACAAAAACCCACCCTGGAACATAAAGTGGATTTGATAGCTGCCTATGCCCAAGCTGTCACTTAAGCTTTCTTTGAAGCATGATGTTAGCTACAGGAGTCCAGGCCAGAACTGGTGAACAGCTGGTTTCTGAGATGCTGTTCTGTTTGGTACCCTGATCTTCCCAGATTTCTGTTGCACCCCACAGTAGCAGGGTTTCACTGTGTGCCAACAAACTGTAGAGTTCACAGGACTCTTTCTTCTACTAAGCTACTACGGGACCCTGAACTATTTTTGCAAGCATTTAAGCATACTTTAAGAATGGTCTGGGTGTGGGAGGGATGTACAGCCAGTGCCAGGCCTACCTTTCAGAATGAAACTGCCCTTCCCAGATGGCATGACTTGTGCGGAGAACTTCCGATAGTGTCATAGCAATGTACACATTGCTTATCACACAGAGAATTACCTTCAGAGTGTTTTGACAGCCTCTGGAGTTATGAGTGACTAGCACTGGCTTCCCACAGAGACGTTATGGTGTTGCGGCAGGTGTGGGGCCTGGTGTGTCACCTCCCCACCTACTTTACGTCAGGATTATAAAATTATCGTCACATATGCTATTGCATTAGTAATGGCTACAGAACCTCCCTCTGCAGCTGCTGCTGTGCAGGGTGGCAAGCTGGTCTGCAGCAGGGACAGGAGAGACTGGCTCCCTGCAGCTCTGTGTCTGAGAAACTCAGGAGAGCTATGGTTATAAGGCTTTTACACAATGTCTTTTATGCAATGGAGCTTCTCTCTCTTCCTTACACGCTTCTCTCCACCCTGATGTCATATCAGTAGTAAAAGTTACACTACAACCTTTTTCCTTTACTTCATTAAGCTTGTGCAAACCAAAGGTGTTTGGGACCTCTATCTTTTTATCACAGACAATAAAATTCCCATATTGTTTGGAAATACACATAATTGCTGGAGTTTGGAGAAGAAAATGGGAAAAATACACTCATTTAATGTAAGTTTAAGAAATACTACATGGGATGTAGGGCTTTCACTTTCCTCCATGCTGCTCAACAAGATGAGTAAAATGGTCACAGCACATTATTTATAGAAACAGTGCCAGGGCAGTGCTCCTGGACATCCTGCTGACAGGGGCCCTTCTGCTCTGTAGAAAAAGCCTTTCATGAGTAGGATGCCGGTTATCATCGCTGCCCTACAGTAACATTTCTAGATACAGGGCACACCAGAAACCAGAGGCACAGGTTTAAATGCTGTCTGTGACATGTTGTAACCAAAATCTGGGTATAGTTATAGTCACCTTTTTAGTTCCCTGAAGATACTCAGCTGCTTTTCTGAAAGATGGGGGTTTGCACAAGACACAGTGGACTACTGCTGGGATATGATTTCACAGAATCACAGAATGGTTTGGGTTGGAAGAGACCTTAAAGGTCATCTTGTTCCAACTCCCCTCCCATGGGCAGGGACACCTTCCTCTAGACCAGGTTGCTCAAAGCCCCATCTAACCCAGCCTTGAACACTTCCAGGGATGGGCCATCCAAAATTTCTCTGGGCAACCTGTGTCAGTGTCCCACCAATCTCACAGTAAAGAAATTCTTCCTAATACTCAATCTAAATCTATACTCCTTCCATTTAAACACTCTCTGTTTCTTCAGTTCAGCTGAGGCAGAGGCTCTAAGATTTCTGGTATTCCCACAAAACTGAATATCCTTGGATTTGCTGTCCACACCCATTGTTTATGCTGTCTTTTCCACTAACTTATCAGGTGAGCAGGTAGTCTGCATAGAGTCTGCTGCCTTTGACCAAGTGGAATTCCTTTCAGAATACAGAATAGGAGCTGGTTTGGGGTTTTAAAATTTTATTTATTTCATAAATATGCACTTTTTTTGTCCAGCAGCTGTTGATTATGTGACTTTCTAACAAATCCCTTGCTTAAAGCATACAGAAAGAAATAATAATAGAGTGGAGAACTCTAAGTCCTGTAATACCTGTGAAAATCTCTGCCAAAGTAGGTCAATGTGTTCGCACATCAGTTTTAGCAGAACTCCTGGAAGATTCCTGAGAGAGGTAAAAATCTGAAACTGCTTTATTTGTTGCTGGCTTTGCAATCTGCTTATACTTACTTTAACAAGTGGTTAAAAATATACTGAAACAATATTTATGGAAACAGAGACAATAGCCGTTATGTTGAGAAAAGAAGTAATGTATTCATATCATTATGCAAAGCTCTAAATGATTCTTCTAGTAGGCTCCAAACGTTTCTGATTTAATCCCAGATGTTTCTCATATTCATTATAATTTTTAGCCTTAAGAATTAACAAATTATGAGAACTTTCAGAAACCTACAGCAACAATCATCATCTTAGAAAAAAATAGTTTACCTGGGATTTCCTCAAATAGCAGGAGAACAACTAGAAAATTTCTGGGAAGTTCAGCAAAATATGTGCCAATTCAAATCCTGATCTGTATCTAGAAGCCATAGCACTTTCTGCATCCTAAATATGCATATGACTGGATGTATAGGCTTTGATAAAATATTATTATACTTAGACTAATATACCATGCAAATTCTTTGGTACCCTTACACCTTTCTCTCAAACTTTGTAGAATGTTTTCTACAAAGATTCCCAAATTTTCTTCTCTTTTCCCAGTCTCTGGTAGCTAAATTTAATTCCTGGTTTTTCAGCTTTGCTAAACAGCAACAACTGGTAGCTAATTATCAGTTTTGAGCTGTGTTTTCAGCCAAAGAACTGGATTTAGAGCTCTGAAATGTAAAAACACAACCAGGGCATTGGTATCACGTGCAATTGCTAGCCTTTCCTATAAATAGCTGGGTCAGGAGAGCACCTGTGTTTTTTCCCCTCCCAGCATTTGATGGATAGCTTTGCTGGCATCTCTGCAATAGACACTACAATAAATTCAAAAGAGAGGCTTAGTCAGTTCTAAGTAATGGAAAGTATCCAAATTCTCTTTGGCTTTGATTCTAACAGGGAAAGACATAATTTTCTTGTCTCTTTCCAGATTAAACTCCATTCCATTTTCTGCTGCCCTCCATGCACACTCCTGAAAATCCCACAGATGCATTAACATTCAGTCAATGAAATATTTCTAGCAGCCAGCCTACTACAATGTTTAGGTTCTTCTGCAGTTGCAAGGCCTTGATTTTAGCTTGTCCTTACAGTGCATAAATTGCCTTTAATTTTGACAGCCCTGAACAATACCATCTTAACAGCCTGTAATGTCTTGTACCCTTGCTAGCTGTATCACCCTGTCTTTAAGGCTGCCATTTTGATCTTCTGTTGATTGCTGACAAGAGAGAAAAAATTCATAATCACGATCTAAATCATGAAGAAGGAAATTTTTCTTTTTCAGTGCAGACTGTTTGGAAATTCCTCAGAATGAGGGTGAAAAAACAATGTGCAAATGTTTTCGCTTTCCCTTGTGCAGGATAAATAAACCACCCCCAGCTGGTAGAGTATCAACAATTCCACATTCCAGCATTGGGGAAGCAGGATGAAGGGAGGGATAGTATATCAAAGGAAGCATGAGCAGCAGGTTCAGGCTGTGAATGTAAACTATACCTACAGAAAAGACGAGATGTACCTGCTAACATCGACCTCTTATACCCTCCCCTTGAAGATGGCATGCTACAGAAAGTACAAGCTATTTTCTTGCCGCTCGCAACCTTCGGTTCAGCTGCTTGCAGACTCAGGAGGATTTGCTCCCCAAGTTTATAGCTGATCATGCTTTCAAAGTTTTCTTTGCAACTTCAAAGGGCAGGAGGGTACTCCAGGCTGGAAATTAACAGCAACAGCACACAAGTTCTAGACTGTGCCAAGTGCTGGCACTGTCTAGGTAGGCCATTCTAACATGCTGCAGTGTCCTTGATCCAAACTTGTATGAGCCACCTTGCATATGCTAACATGTGCACTAGCTCAGGACAAGCTCATCAGCCAAGAATACACCCCATTCCTCAAGTGGTTTCTACTATTTGTGTCAAGTTTCAGATTACTACACTGATGGATAGTCCAATATGGCTTAATGGTAGCTCATGCTCATCTCTGCACTCAGTTGTAGATTGCTTGCTAAGCAATGTAGTCAAATATGTTCAAAAAGTGTCTGTCAATTCTCAGTGGCTTTTTTCCACATAAAATTCAGCTCAACTGAAGTAATTTCAGGAGCCTGAGCAAATGTAGGGCTCAAAAAGGGCAGGTTCCCAGGTTACAGCTTACTTTACCTAAGCCCCATCGAAACTGCCAAGATTGGTGACAGAGCACACTCCACCAGATTGACCAGTTTGTGTTTGGCCATGACATTTCTAGCCTGGTTTCCTTAGGAAAGGTTTGTGATTGCAGCCTTCATGCAAGGGCACGTACAGGCATAAACGTGTGTGTAGATTTGCATGACTATGAATTGCCCTTCTCATCACTGTCCATCACCCACTAGTAATGTTGAAGCTCTCAGTCACTTCCAGCTAAATCTGACGGCAGAGCAGAGATTTCTAACACACTTATTTTCTGTGGGTCTGCATAAATAGGCAGTTAGTTAATAGATAAAAGCTCTATCAGTACATCAGTAGTCCAAAGGAAAAGGTGTAACTCCTATAGCATATGTCTATATACCTACATTAATTTTCCAGGACCATTTTCTGCTATTAAAGGCAGCAGGCTGTAAATAGCCCATGCCACATACTACTGAATGCTCTTGCCCTGCAAAACAGGGTGGCCAGCTACCTGATGGAAATGGCGTTGGTCAAAGCTCACTCCCACACTGTGTTCTGGATCTGTCTGGGAAACTGTTACAGACACAGGTCAGCACCATGCCAAGCACCGTTTGGGTAATTTGACAGTACAGAGCACTGAATTTGAGTGGCCAGAAGTGTTCCCTGGAACTGTTTGATTCAGTACAGCCACTGGCAGAGAAACTCAAACGGGAAGGGTTTAAGAATGTCCCATCCACAAGAAAAGCTTGGATCAAGGTCACTATCTTATTAGACAATGGAGAATCCAAGTATGAAGTAAAAACCTCCAGGAAATAGGGCTCATTAAATCTGTTTCTGACAGAATGACTTGTTTAGCTGATGGCACCTTATTTGGAATTCACTCCCACTAGCAACCCATTTCAGATATGATACAGAAACTCTCAGCCCTGGATGCCAGATGCATGAGTATTTTCTTTCAGCATTCATTTAGCTGTTCAGATTTTGTATTCCAGTTTTTTTGTAGTAGCTGCCACCGTGATTGTTTTTCTAAGACATTGTAATTATGTGCACCTTTATTGCTTAACATGTGAATCAGATGATTTACCTTATTTGCTATCAGTAGAGGCAACTGAGAATTCAGACCATGACCTCCACGGCTAAAGCATGAAGATGTTAAAATCTTAGAGTATGAAGTCTCCTAACCAGCAGCTGCAAAGTCTCATCTTCCACAGCACAAAGAGAGACAGAGGACAAATATTGAGTAGCTGAACACTGGATATCTGAAGAACAGCCTCCTGCAAGGATAAACAGCTGAAAATTGTAGCAATGCTGAGAAGATTTAAGACCTGGAGGAGCTGGAAACTTGAATGCCCATGAGGACTCTGAAAATTGCAAGCTGTAGATTCCATCTCTTGGGTACCAGAGAATGAAATCTCATATTCCTGCTGCAATATTAACATCTGTTTGTATTTCAGTGGCACCTAGTGACCCAAATCCAAGACTAAGCCAACCAACTGAAAAATGAATACACATGCACCAGGAGTCTGTGATATGCATACACATGAAGAGAAAGACTCCAGAGAAGGAAACTCTTTTTGCATGCATCTTTCTTTGTCATAAATGCACTTGTTCCATGAATAACAGCAATAACAGTACTTGCTTGCCTACAGAATTTTGCCGTGCTACAGAGCAGGTTGTGTCCTTCCCAATTCATGAACATTTTTCTCCTCACCAGAACCTTGCCCCTCTTCAAGCTCTTTTTGCCCCCAGAGAGGGCTGTGGGGTGGCTGGCCAGACCCTGCCAGCTGAACCGTGGTGCTGTGGCTACTGCCACCCCAAATGGCTGCGGGTTGCCTGTTGTTCCCTGGAGCCTGTGTTAGGACCTCATCCTTTCCTAGGCTGCAGAAGTGCAGGAACTTCAGTGCTAGCATATCTTTGGGATCTCTATTCCAGTCTGAAATCAACAAACAGGTTCAGAGTTATTAAAGAGGGGCTGACAGACAAGCAGACAGACAGCCAGGCAGAACAGTTGTGTAAGCTTTGTTTCCTTAGGAAAGCAGGCTAAAAAAGGAAACAAAATGCAGTATTCACTCATCATTGTCTACAAAAACACTGAAATCAGCTATTTAACACTTTGCAATGAGCATAATGGCTCAGCAGAGTTATTTATTCTGCTTGAAAAACCTGTTTCTAGGCCTCAGAGGATTAGTTGAGAAGCAGCATAACCTCTGTGTGACCCTACCCGAGAAGAAGCTGGTCTAACTGGAAGCCTGAAAGCAGTATTTTGAAAGTGGTGGCAGATAAGTGTAGCTGTGCTAGGACTGAAGCTCAGGGGAAGTTTTGCAGAGAAAGGAAATACTCTAAGCATCAGAAAGGAGAAAAAGCTACAGAAAGTAAGTGAAAAGTAGAATAGAAGTCAAATGAAGAAACACCCCCAGAATCAGCACCTTAACAAATGCATTTAAGTGTTCTAAAGAATATGGTATATTATTTAAATTATAGGTTAAAGGTATGTTTGGATTGTTGTTAGAAGCTGTACAGTGAAGAAATTTGTACAATACAGATTTGATGTTCTTACACACTTTTTAAATCAACATGAAGCATCACTGCCTCCAAACGCAGTTAATGCCAGAGCAGAAAAAAGACAGCCACATCAGTAACAAGGAGCCAGGGTTGAACCCACAAATCTGCTTGCATCTACCTGCCAATGTTAGGTCTGGGAGGTCATGTCCACATGAACTGTGGAGAGATGTCCAGTTTGGGGAGAAGGAAAACAAAAAACATGGGAAGGAGCTCTCATCTGCACAGGCCAGGCCAAACCAAGCCCAGAGCACCCTCGGCTAACAGCAACTGAGAGCAGGAGGAGGCAGAAGTGTCAATTAGCAGACAATGACAGCACCACCAAGCTTCAGTTAGGAAACATATATTAAGATTATACATATAAAATAATACAATATATATTTTCACATATAAAACCACATATATAAATATTTACATATGTATGCACATGTTTATATACATGCATAGATTTATCTATATAAAGAATGTGATTTTACTCCCAGGCATAACATTAAAGAATAAAATCACATTCTTTCCTGCTCTGGATAATCACTTGTCACTTTAATCCTGGTATCGGGTAAGAGCCTTCAATTATTGATTGTCGTCCTTTGCCAGATAAGAGTATTGTATATATTAATGGTAGGAATAATCTTACAGATTATATGAACCCTCTCTTGGTAAGCATAGGATTACTCTGTGCAGGCAATTCTGTTGTAATTTATCTTGGTTAAATTTGAGTGTCACTGTAATTGATTTTCTACCCCTTTCTCACAGGCTGTCTTGCACTGTTAGTGTCCAATGTGCCTTCCAAACTGTTTCTCCTGATGTTCAGTCTAAACATTCTTTTTCTGATGCCATGGGCTCACATACCTCCCACTTCACCCAAGGTCCCTATTGATAGACACATGCTAGACATCTAATTATGGACTCTCCTAGCAGTGGAGACAGCTCCAGAGGACGTAGAGTTTATAGGTGAATGCTCCTGCTCTCTACAAGCAATGTTACAGCAACACTTCTAATTCAGGTACCTCACTGGGGGTGAGCTGAATTTGGGTTTTGAAATACTACCCCTCTCCTTTAAATAGTCACACATGGTTATCTTGTAATTGAATGCCTCAACCTGAGGACACTCGCAAACAAACACGCATTATGACTGAAACTCCCACTTTTTCCAACATCATTTTTTTGCTGCATTTTTCTGGGCGATTTCCTGTTCTCCAATATACTTCTAGTACCACAATGTTCTTAAATTATTACAGTTCACAGGGCATACCAGCAACACCATCTTCACAAATGTCACCAAACATTAAAAATGTTATTTTGCATCCATTTTATATTCCAAAATCAGATCTAATTTTCTGTTTACTAAATGTGTGAACTAATCAAATATACTTCTGGAAATACTAAGTCTGCATGTTATTTCCTGGACCTGTGTGATTGACACACCACTTATCTTCACGTCTGTGAATTTCATTTGTATCCCATTAACTTCCTCCTCTATGCACCAAGGAAAATGTATGATCTCCTGCAGCCCATGCCAAGAGGGAATTGTCAGAAGTTCTCTCACCAAGGATTCTCCTCTGACCATCCTCGCTCGGCTGCTGAGGAGGCACCTGTCAATTTGAGAGCAAGTGTTCTGCATATTTCTGAGCTCAATTTAGCATGCGTGCTCACCAGGATTTGTCTTTTGCTTCCCACAGATGGTTTAAAAGGGACAACTGGGAGACACTGGGCAGAGGGTGTTTGCTGGAGGAAGCAATTTCCTCATTTACGGTGTCACCATATTTTGTATCACAGGACAGACACACTGACATACTGCCCTTTATTCAAGTAGGATGGGCTCCATCAGCACAGTCTGAGGTGTGTTTTGACACTATTTCTGCCTTTTCTCATGTGTTATCTAAGAATTCATTCAGCAGTGAGATGTGGCAAGTAACCCCAGTGGGTTTTAAACTCTCATCAGTGCTTCCATGCTGAAACTACTAATAAAGGTATTAAGACTGAGCAGGAATAAAGCACTTTCCAATCAATAGCAGTGTGCATTTTTGTTTGATGCCCAATTTAAAATAGGGAATTTTCTAATTTCTTATGAACAACAGTTAAAATGCCTTAATAACAGGTAAAAATTGAAATGAGATAATGGAGCTTGATCCTAAAGCCATGAAATATTGCAGGGCTGGCTTTTAAGCTAAGACAAAAAGCTCTATCACACAAATGTCACCATCTTTCAAAAATATTGGCAGTATAAGGAGTAACTTTCTTCTTGATAAGGACTCAACAGAGTTACCAACTAAAGGTCAACAAAATCCTAAGGCCCCATAAGGCCACACCTTAGCACATACCTCATATTTTTGTCTTCTGAGCCTACAAATATTTACACATTTAATGTTAAGTTTTTAGGGGTTTGGTGGCCAAAAGTTAATAGTCAAAGGGACTATTCACATGACTGAAGTTAAGCTTCTGACTATGTGTTTGAACTGTCAGGACTTTGCACATCTTTTGTTCTACTGAAAGTGATAAAGGCAATTTTTTTCTTGTGCTTGAGTTGGAAAACCTAAACCTGTTTCCCACTGAATTTTGTCACAAGGACATTTTTAATATGACTTTCAAGGCTTGTCAGTGTATGTGTGCAGAAGCAAAAGTGACACATAGAGTATTTAAAATGCAGAGATAATCGGAAACAAGACGCCTGAAAAATCATAATGTAGGGAAACAAACCAGAGACTTCACAGATGTAGAAGAATTAAATTTACTGTTATTGTGAATGAATTTATAAGTCCTTTAGCAATGAAATAATGTAGTATAGATAATTTTTACTATTGGAGTTATCAGGAAACATAGCAAGTGACTATTGATAAAAATTGTGTTTACTTCTTCTGTGCTCATGACCAGTCTGTGCTTGCTTTCAGTAAGCAACTCAGTTACACTACAACCAATGCATATAAAAAACAAAGCTGAAGTTTTCTCAAGTACTGTCCCATAGAAAATTCTGGATCTCTGCAAACAAATACTTGCTTTCACAGAATATGTTTTAAATGGCCAGAAATATTGTTGACACAGCCAAAAGGGAGTTGAAAATTAGATGCACAAGCTTCAGACAATGAAATGAGCTCAAGAAGAATTTCTCTGTACCCTCCACAATCAGGACATCCTATCTGCTTCTAGTTACTGTGTGATAATATGACAAAAATACTGTGGCTCTACGAAATACTAACTAACTATACATTCTACTTTTCCAAAGAATTCAGCATCGAAGAAACCCATCTCTTCAGGGGAAAGAAAAAATTAATTCTAGGCTGAGATTTTAAAGATTTGTGCCTTATCACAACAGACACATTCACCCCTGAACATTCAAGAAAACCACACATAAATCACAGAACTTTTAGACACCACAAAATTCCCAGTGTAGTAAGAGAACACAAAGTACTTTCTTAAACAAAGCATTTTCCTAAGTGCTTTCCTCTATCAGTTAGGATCAGCCAAAGGAAAACAATTCCACACCATCTTTGCAACTGAGTACTACAAACTAAGAGCTCACATTTTCAGCATTTTTAAACAGTCCTATGCAAACGTTTATGACTAATTCATAAAAACTAAAACTAATCTAAAAAAATGGTTGACTCGCTACTTTGCTCATTGATTTACCAGACAAAAAAAAAAAGGAGGGGGGGGAGGGGAGGGTGTATTTAACTGTTGGACCATTTTCCATTGATTTGATAATCTATTTTATTTAATCTTCAGCTTAATTATATATACCATTTGGCTGACTAATCAAAGATCAAACAGTTAGCAATCTAAGACCTGTACTCTACAAACACTTAATTAAATAAATGATCTCACACTACAGTGGTACTGTATTCATTACAGTTGCATGTTGAGGTATCTGGGAAATATGTTCCATAACTTGGTGCTTCTACAACATGCAAGTTCATCAGGTGACTACAAACTCAAGGGAAAATGGAGGAATAAAGGAGAGCAAGATGATAACAGCGATAAAATTGTGGTGATCTTTTGGCTGTTAATTCATTAGTCATGGGCTGGTGGAGGATTTGCTCCCACGATATAGTCTATATAGTCCTGTATGTAGTCTACACATCTATAAAGTTTAAAGTGATGATAAAGCTTCTAGACATCTTTTATTAAATCTGAATTTGAATGCAATCCCCATTAAAAAAAGACTACCTACTTGGCCACATTCCCCAAGTGCAGGTATAATGAATATTTTAAAACAACTTTTCCAGGTGATCCAAAAAGATATGATTTTGTGTATACTGGCATTGGAATACACTTTACTAGTCTAAAGAGAACTGATATTTTTTAAAAAGACTGCTACAATTGTTGATTTCTGCAAGCATTTATTTAATAAAAACTTGTGTGAAAACTTTCTCAAATGTTCAACATTATTTAATGAAAATTAAAATAAGGGATGAAGAATGTCTCAGTAGGCGTTTTGGAATCAGTAAACTCAATCAACCAACCAACCAGCCAACTAAAAACAAAGCAAGAAAGGAAGATCAAGACTTGACTTGAACTTTCTAAGAAAATGCAGAAGCAGAATTACCACTTTTTGAGGGCTGAAAGGTGAGAATTTTCTTATGACTACTTCTCTTAGAAGCAAGAAAAAATTACATGCATTTTTGCAAATCAACTTAGAGACTACAGTCAGCAATATTAATGAACAGAGAGAAGCTTTCTGTCTAAACTAACAACGGTAGCTTCATAGGAAAGAAAATTCTTTTCATTAAAGTTTTAAAAAAATCATTTATGAAGCAGTCACACAGGATATAAAGCATGCATCAGACTGATTTGTCATGATTCTGACTGTTTTGAGTAAAACCCCCATAGTATTCCTGCTTGTTGGTTTTATAATTACTCCGTACAAAGACATAAACTACTGCATATGCTAGGATGAATGCACATAACTGTGTCAAATAGTAAAGGAGCCAAAGAAAGAAAAGATTAAAATACTGCTTCTTTTAGTATCCTTGGAGAATCTGTGGTGGTAACAAGGCTTGTTGTTTCCTGTCTAAAGAAACATTACATATACGGCAGAGAGATCTCTAAATATTTACACTGGGAAGATCTTGTTCTCTTGCACTAGCCCGAATCATAAGATTTTAAAGTTGAAATAAGGGTTATTCCAGACACTCACTCTCCCTTGCCTGGCAGCGAGGACTGCATCAAGCTCATCTGTGCTTGTTCATTTGGGAAGCACGTATGTAGGAGATGCAATCCAAAGGGATTCCTCTATCCTGGCAACCCTCCAGCAGCCTTCAGTCTGCAGCTGAGGTAATGATGGGACTGCAGGACTGTCTGCGCCCTGTAGTCATGAGCAGTGACCATGACTGCTGAATCCAACAAGCTGCTGAATCCATCCAGTGATGACACAAGTACCTCCGGTTCCAGCTGATCAAAACAATTAATTTAAAAATAGCAGGTAGACCTGTTTGGAATAACTACTGGGTAATTTCACTTACTTTCTACAGTTGCATAGAAAGTCAGTTGCATGATGGTTGAATTTTTAAATATCTGGTGTTTTGTAAATTAATTATATGATGAAATTTCTTTTCCCACCTTGAACAACTAAAGAAAACAATCCATAACAATTATAATTTTCAGTGGTTTAATTTAATTTCATATAATTTAATGGATATGAAAAGAAATTAAAATTGTTAATCCAAGAATCCCATTTTTATGCTTGGACTAATGCTTACCAAAAAATGAAAGAAAGAGAAATAAGCTTCTACCTGAAGACAATAGATAAGGAAAGAAAAAGGGTGTAACACGAAAATGCTCATAGGAAAGAAAAAGGGTGTAACACGAAAATGCTCATATTTACAACAAGCATTAAAAAATTATTTTCAAACATACTACTTCAGATGTGCTGTCTAGTCTAGACCATTATTTTGATTGTTAACAGATCAGTGGCCACATTATGCAGATAAGTTAACACTGTTATCTAAACTTCTTTTTTTCTTCAGTTTCTTTTTATAAGATGAGAACTATATGGGCCCAATTAAAAAAAAAAACCCATTTCACACACTGTATTAAGAAGCAGTTCAACGACTCAAAATGAATATAATTTAATTAGTATAGGAAAAGCAAACATTTAATCAATAACAATACTGCTCTTTTAATTCTTTTCCAGCCTTGCTGATGTTCATTAGGTGCATACAAACTTTACAGCTCAATACTTTTTAAGTTGCTTTTGTACAAATTTTTAAGTCTAGAAACCGACTCATCTGTATTCATAGCATATGTGCTTTAAAAGTGGTTGGACTTTGTTCAAACATTCAAAAAATCATCTTTGAGCTGCAACTCAACATAAGACTCAATTCCTCAAAGGAAATTGTTCTGGGACAGTTATAAGCAGACAGAACAGGGATTTTTAATGGCAGTTGGCTTGCAATGTCGAGCTCTCATCTCAAAAATGTTTACACGTGTGAGTATCTCATTAAAGACAAACTAAGATTTCAGTGTTGCACCAAGGATCAAGATGTAGACAGATTGTGGGCACCTTTGTGACGCTGCCCTGAAATCCGTGAAGGTTACACATAGGCAGCTCACTTTCAGGTAGTATGGTCTTTAAGTATGGGCTTCTATCTTACTATCAGTTTTAAGAAATAATATTGTCTTGCCCTCAGGAAAAGAAGAATCGTATTTAACTATGTGTCAATTGTTCTTTAGTGTCTGTATAAAGGCACTACAGCCACGGAAGGAGCAAGGGTTGCAAATCTAACTTTCAGGTACCTGGAGACCTGAGCTGAATGCCTGCATTCCAGATAAAAGGAGTTAAACTGCAAAAGGCAGGGTTTTCTCAAAAGCCACCCCTATCCCCACACCAAATGAGAGCTAGATAAGCCAGGTTAGCAGGGAGAGGCAAGACGGAAGGGTGAAATTCAGGAACAGGCAGCAAAAGCTCCCACTGTATGTGACCTTGAATCCTTACCCTTTTCACAAAATGGAGCAAGAAAAGCAGCATTTTAGTTCCTCGGTGATTAAACGCCACACACTAAACACAGGAGACTCAAATCTCCTCTCTGCCTGAAGGAACTAACATTTACATCTCCCATAAGAACTCTCTAATGACTCAGCTATATGATATAATACCCTGGACTCTCACAACTTTTTTTCCCATTAAAGCTCTACTACTCTTCCTTATGTGCTTAAATATTCACCGCAGCAAGAGCCAAGCCCTGTTTTTATTCCATGCCTTGTTGCCTGTCCTGACCAGTAGGCTCCACAGTCAGGTTACAACATTAGCCTCAGCCCTTCGAGTCCAGCAAACACTTCACCATTCCAGGCAAACCAGACCAATTTCAAAGCAGTGGTTTGAGACACCTCCTGCCTGCTCATGGATCGATGCCTCTATTTGGAGACAAGGCCATGCTGCCAGGAGTTGGGAATACAAGCACTTCTCCAGGCATGGTGCACACTTTCCCTACCACCAGGCTGCTGGAGAAAGAGGGGAGACGGTGTGAACCTGTCCCTGTCTCTGTAGGAACGCAGGACACCCGACCTATTGAGCTCTGAAAGTCCAGCTGGAGAGGGTTCCGCTGATAGGAGAGGTAGAGCAATGCCAATGGTGGGGGTCTGTTGGGCTTGTGGGGCCATGAGATACCTGCCGGGCAGCTCCATGCAAGCCAACAGGCACAAGGATGCAAAGGAAAATCTCCTCGCAGATTTGCGTGCATTGAGGGTCTCTGGAGATCAGGAGGTTGTTTCTCACGGTTGGGGAAGAGTTTGCTCTGTTTAGGATGGGATGGAATGGGAGCAGCCTCAACATGGCGGGCGTGTTGAGCTTTGCCGCCTGGCTCTGAGGATGCCAGCACTGGAACAGTAAAGGAAAATCGGTTGATTTCACCTCGATCCCGTTTAGGAAGTTTTGAACAGCTT